>BSBM01001455.1:6467500-6584782 GCA_027924585.1 Larix kaempferi | reverse complement strand
TATTTATATAATTACAATTGTATTTATAATAATAATTTCATTTCTAATTATAATTATTATTATTTTAATACTATACTAATAATAATTATAATTATAATATTTTTTTTATAATAAATATTAATAATGTTAGTTAGTATTATTATTATTACTATTATAATAATTATTTAGTAAATATTAATATACATAATCAATATTATAATATTATTAATAATAATAAAAACCAAATTTTATAGTAATAATTATTATTATTATTATAATACTAATCATTACAATAATAATATATTAATAATTATTAATAATTATACTATTAACATTTGTAATAATAATAATAATATTTTTTATAATAAATAATAATAAAAATTGAATAATTCTTTCACGGGCAAGCCCAACCGTCAACTAGCAAGCCATATTAATATTAATATGGCTGATATACGTCGATCGACCTATATCAACCATGGCCACACATTTAAATACGGTTGATATACGATCGGCATATATAAGCCATATTAATTATTAATATGGCTTGCTAGTTTTAAGTCTACTTAATTGGTCTTGCCAATAAGATTGGTCGCTTTTTCCATAAAAATGAGCCTCTAACACTTTCAGAGATAAAGGTAATCTACCACAAGCATCTAAAAACTTATCTACCAGATTTTCAAATCGATGGAGCGGATAGGCTTGACCGAAGGCATGCAAGCAGAAGAGTTCTCTAGAGTGTTGTGTATTAAGGCCAGTTATCTTATAAATAAACACTCTTCCACTTTTGAACTTGTGAGCACATCTTTGTCTCTAGATGTAATCAATATCAAACTATCTTAGCTCAGGACAGTTTGAAGTGGTCGCAAAAGTGCATCTAGCTGATTAACGTGATCTACATTGTCTAAAATTACCAGGTCATGAAACCCGAGAGATAATCTTGAAGCTTCTGTATACCTTCATTAACACTTTCTATCTGCATATAAAGATCCCTTTGAATCAAGCCCCCTAAGAAGTTTGCTATGTAAGAAATGTAAATTAGAATTTCTAGCTGCATTTTCTCGGACATCACTTAAAAAGTAAGAGATACGGTAATTTGCACTATTCATATTGAAGAATTCTTGACTTAACGTTGTCTTGCCTATTCCACCTAATCCGACGATCCCAAACGACCTGAGGTTTTCGAGTTTGCCGCTGCATCAATGCCCATTGTATCTTCAAAATCTTTTAACTTTCGTCTAAACCAGTTGGATATTCTGCCACATTGAAGCGTGGTTTTTTCACCCTTTTCACCACACTTTGAACGACCTTCTCTAGTAGTTCGTCGCTGGTTTTGCGCGCATACAAAAATTGAAAACATGAGAAATACAATATATATTTTCAGACATAAAGTTATACAATAGACGCCAACATAAAGCCAGGCTGGAGGAGGAGTTCTCACCCATTACACGTTTTGAGCTCGAAACCGCTTATATCTGCAGCACGAGAAAGAGCATTTCTCCAATTTTCAACTGTGGAATGCTCGAATCTCGGCTTCTGTTGATCACTTTGAGAGTCATATGTTTTCTTCATTTCGAGGTTGTGTAGGGCTCGAGCATACACTCCATCTTTGCCGCTTGTCCACCGAAGCTGAGCAGGATCCACCTCGTAAAACACTGGTACAACTGGAGCCCCCGACTCTAACAAGAGCAGGAGCTCATCCAAACACCATCTGGACTCCACGTATCGTGGAGAGAAAATTGCAACATGTAGGGAGGCGGTTCGAATAGCGCTTTCTATTTGCGAAGGGAAATTGTCTCCCCGTTGCAATTCTTGTTGGTCCAGAAAGACTTTCAATCCATGTGAAAGAAGGCCATGGTAGAGATGGCTGCCAAATGTCTTCTTCACATCTAAACCGTGATGATTGATGAAGACATGTAGTGATTAACGTTGCTGGGAGATGGATCAGCATTGGAAGAGGAGGCAGAGTGTGTGGATGTGAGGTGTGCCATCGAAATACTTGAAAAAAACAGGTAAACAAGATGATACAGAAGAGGATTATGTGCGTAGGCAGATTGGGAAGATACACTATATTTTTCTCTAAGTCTGGTTATTTTTATACAACCTTTCCGCTAATTTCTAATTACCACAGTCGCTAAGTGTGAATGCAGGTCAGGCTTGTTATTTTTATACAACCTTTGCGCTCATTCTGACCACAGTCGGTAAGTGTGAATGCAGGTGAGGCTGGTTACTTTTATACAACGTTTTTTGCGCTGTATAATGGACTAACCAAAACGCCCTGGACTCGCTTGAATCCGGCAGAGCAAATCTGGCTAAAATCGTTATTTGGAGTGTTTAGATGGCAATTTCTACGAGTAGTTTTAAAATTGAGCAATTAGTTTTAAAATTGAGCAATTAGTCTAGAACAGACAATCAGGATTGCAAAATTTACAAAACTATAAAAATAACAATTTTCAGCAATAAATTTAACCGGTTTTTATCCCAAAATCACCCGAAAAGCGGGGGACTTTAGGTTGTCTTTTATGCTAGGCCCTTTGGGCTCATTTCTAACCACAGCCCTGTGCTAACTGGCACTCAAATCACCTCGGTATTCAGGCGACCGGCAACGGGAACTTTTCCCACGAAGCACAGTTCCACCGTTTGTGGTTATTTTTTTTGGAATTTCTACAATCTGAAGTTGTCTTAAAATGGGCCAAAACCCCTAGAAACACAGTTCCATAACATAGTTTAGCAGTAAATGGAGTGAAACTACGATTCCACCAATTTTTATAACCGAATCCATGAACAAATTACAAAAAAAACGAATGATTTGAGTGCCAGTTATCCCACGCCTCTAACCAGAGTCGCTGAGTGTGAATGAAGGTCAGAGGTTCCTTCGTTCACGACGCTTCTTTATTATTTAGTCATCATTATCTGACTTTTAAACCTTGTTTGACATTTTCCAATATATTTCATGGATGCAAGTTGCGAGACATACAAATAGTATTAGTTAATGATGATGCAACGTGTTATCTGACAATAATTGCTAAATAGATTTAAAATAATATCACGATGGTATCTTTCACATTGTGTGTGCTTTGGTGTCAATTTTGAAAATTTTATTAGTTAATGATGATGCAACGTGTTATCTGACAATAATTGCTAAATATAGATTTAAAATAATATCACGATGGTATCTTTCACATTGTGTGTGCTTTGGTGTCAATTTTGAAAATTTTAATGGTTTATTATTATTAGAAATGGTCTATGGAGGACCTTGCCTTATTTTTGGGAAGAATTGGAGCCTGTCACCATCTATTTATTTATTATTCGAGGAGCTAAGAGGCAAACAATGATGTTGGATTGGGGTATTTTTAAATGTTTTTAATTGGTTCGTGAAGTGATATAAGTGTTAAAATCCACTTAGCTTAAATTCATCTAACACATGTGTTGAGTGTTTGGTATGCGTGAGTGACACATGTGTTGTGTTTGGTATGAGTTAGTGAGAACCTAGTACCTAGGGGCCCTACTCTAGTGTATTATATGATAACACACTCGCAAGACCATTTCCTAACTTTTGCACATTCACTCATCCTAAGGTAACGAGTAGGGTTTGGGATGCCAAATGATGAAAAAGAGAACAAATTATGTTTAGAAGGGTGATACCATATTTTATTGGGATATATTTATAGAGGTCGTTCCTGGGTAACTAAGTGTGGAAATGATAGTCATATAGGTGGTAGGATTTGGATAGAAAACCAAATCTTGTAGAAGGCTTGAGGGTCTAAATATTTAGATTTTCACCCATCAAAAGAGGATAATCAATCACGTTGCGATTGGATTGAGTAATATTCTTAATCACCTGGTCTTTTGGGATATTTTAAGAAGCTTTATGGGCAACATGTGAGTTATACATTTTTCTCAGAATTTCAAGATTGTTTCTAGCAAATGGGGGATTCCCTAACATTCTATTGGTTCTCGCATCTTGAACTTGGATACATTGATCTAATCATGATTAACAATCTATCTTGGTGAGTTAAAAATAGAGTATTTCAACCAAACACTTGAAACTTTTCACTTGGTATCAATTGTACTTCCCCTTGAAACTTTGTTTTTGCTATAGTTAGTATGTGACTTGCGAGACTATCTTGTAGTCTAAGAAACCGTGACCCAGGGGCATCTAAGCCATCAAAATCACTCGGGGATTGCACTCGGCCTGGCCACACCAACCCTTAGCATGGATGGATTTCAAGTGTCTTCTCCCAACTACTTTATGGGGTTCGAACTCGAATCACCATGCAGAATGAGGCCTGTCAAAACCAACTATGCTAGTGGGATTTAACACATACCTTGCAACTTGAAATAAATTGAAAGTGGCAATTTCTAGGGTCTTTATTTATGTTCATCTTTGTTGTTACCATTTATTATTGGATCAACTAAAAAAAAGACATTTAGTCCTTATATAATCTCTCCATTTGTATTATATAAGTTTTTTGTTTTATCACTTCAAGCAATTTGCATTCTCATCTCATATTGATTTTTTGGGGGGGAAAAAACAAAAGGAAATTTAAAACAAAATTCTTTGTTGGGAGTAAAAAATGTCCCTGTAACGATTGCACACAAAGCCATGGTGCAAGTCCAATGGAAATTTTATGTCACTTTCAACCTAAAATCAGTGATCCATGACTTACAATGTCGATCCATCTTAATTCCCGATCTGTCAAACACCAAGAGAGATCAAATATCTTTAGGTGATTTTTTATCATTTAAGATGGAATAAGCATAAGCATAGATGGACATTGGAATAATTATACTTTTATGTAAATACAAAATTTATACTATTTATATTTTTTTGTAACTCTATTTGGAACTCTCCTTTTATCTCTAGATAATAGTTTTTATATTAGGTGTATATATCAAATCCCTCTCTTATATATATATATATATTATAGAGATATGCTTATCTTTATTTCTATTGACATTTGACTGACATACATTGCTATTATTTATTACAAGTATAGTATTTTAAAAAATCAACATGTTACTAATGTATGTGACAACATTACTACCATATTCGGTTATAAAGTATTTCACTATTCTCAATGCAATCAATTGTGCTTCATCTTCCATCCTAAAATAAATTAAAAGTGACAATTTCTATTTGTATCTATTTATGTTCTTCTTTGTTGTTGTCATTTATGATTTTGAACAACTAAAAACAAGACACATATTCTTTATATACTCTCTACATCTGTTAGTTTTTCAGAAATTTCAATCTGATCTAGGATCTTAACTGAGAGAATAACATGTACAGCATATCAATCATGGACACAATAATGCAAGCACACAAGAGACACAAAGTTTCACCGGGGAAAACCAAGAAGGTGAAAACCCCACAACTTCCTCAGAGATAGATAGAGCAATGATACAACCCAAGTACAAGAGATAATCCTCATAGCAGCAGCTTCTCCTCCTCCACAAGTGTGCATGTAATGTCCCCCATTTTGACCATTGTAATATTTGGGCTGGAATGTAAATATTGTATGCATATTATGTATGATTCCTTGCGTGGAGCTCAAGGCCAAGGCCTCGCTAGTGAACGCTCGACCTAGAAGCGGCAAGTATTTGAAATTATGCTACCCATGTGCTAGTGAACCATGGGAATTGTAAATATGCATCTTAATATAAATGCCCACAACTAGCTATGCAATGCAACAAGAGATGGGGGCATGATATTGCAAGGAATTGGGAGGGAAATATTCAAACCCTTCAGCCAATCAAGTCAAGCCAAGTGTCAATGTGAGAACCCATGGACCATCAACTACCCATGCTGACTTTGGTGCCCAATCATTCATTTCTCCCAAAAGTTGGGTGAAGTAGTTAATGCCTTGGGGATTGGGGAGGTATGGCTGTCCAAATTCAAGTATGGGCAAGCCACCCTCATGGAAAATCGTGTTTTTCCTTCTTGGGCAAGAAAACACCCACGAATTTCCTTCCCAAGCCATTCTTCATGGTCAGACTTCACCCTCTCACGTTTGGAGACCTTGCTGGGTGTTTTTCTTGAAGCTTGTTGGGCGTTTTTAGCTTGCTGGGCGTTTTTGGGAGTTTGCTGGGCGTTTTTCTTGAAGCTTGCTGGGAATTTTTACTTTGTTGGGCGTTTTTGGGAGTTTGCTGGGCGTTTTTGGCTTGTTGGGCGTTTTTATTTGAAGCCTGTTGGGCGTATTGGCTTGCTGGGGTTTAATCCTCCACGTTTTCACCATTTCCTGCATTTTTTCCATGCCTGCAAACTCGTTTTGGTTAGCACAGTGGCTGGGAGAAGAGATCCATGAATTGGGGGTTTAATGGAGGTCGTTTTTACTCCTGGTTTGTCCCCAAACATTTCTGAAAATGAAATTTGCCTTTCTAGGGTTGTTTTCCCATTCCTCATTTCGTTTTTGGGTTGCGTAGGCAGATTGGGAAGATACACTAAGTTCGAAAGGCAAGATGATACTGAAGAGGATTATGTGCGTAGGCAGATTGGGAAGATACACTATATTTTTCTCTAAGTCTGGTTATTTTTATACAACCTTTCCGCTAATTTCTAATTACCACAGTCGCTAAGTGTGAATGCAGGTCAGGCTTGTTATTTTTATACAACCTTTGCGCTCATTTCTGACCACAGTCGGTAAGTGTGAATGCAGGTGAGGCTGGTTACTTTTATACAACGTTTTTTGCGTTTTTTGCGCTGTATAATGACTAACCAAAACGCCCTGGACTCGCCTGAATCCGGCAGCGCAAATCTGGCTAAAATCGTCATTTGGAGTGTTCAGATGGCAATTTCTACGAGTAGTTTTAAAATTGAGCAATTAGTCTAGAACAGACAATCAGGATTGCAAAATTTACAAAATTTACAAAATAACAATTTTCAGCAATAAATTTAACCGGTTTTTTATCCCAAAATCACCCGAAAAGCGGGGGACTTTAGGTTGTCTTTTATCGTAGGCCCTTTGGGCTCATTTCTAACCACAGCCTGTGCTAACTGGCACTCAAATCACCTCGGTATTCCGGCGACCGGCAACGGGAACTTTTCCCACGAGGCACAGTTCCACCGTTTCTGGTTATTTTTTTGGAATTTCTACAATCTGAGTTGTCTTAAAATGGGCCAAAACCCCTAGAAACACAGTTCCATAACATAGTTCGGCAATAAATGGAGTGAAACTACGATTCCACCAATTTTTATAACCGAATCCATGAACAAATCACGAAAAAAACGAGGCGATTTGAGTGCCAGTTATCCCACGCCTCTAACCAGAGTTGCTGAGTGTGAATGAAGGTCAGAGGTTCCTTCGTTCATGACGCTTCTTTATTATTTAGTCATCACTATCTTAACCACAGTCGCTAAGTGTGAATGAAGGTCAGAGGTTCCTTCGTTCACGACGCTTCTTTATTATTTAGTCATCATTATCCTAACCACGGTCGCTGAGTGTGAATGAAGGTCAGAGGTTCCTTCGTTCACGACGCTTCTTTATTATTTAGTCATCATTATCTGACTTTTAAACCTTGTTTGACATTTTCCAATATATTTCATGGATGCAAGTTGCGAGACATACAAATAGTATTAGTTAATGATGATGCAACGTGTTATCTGACAATAATTGTTAAATAGATTTAAAATAATATCACGATGGTATCTTTCACATTGTGTGTGCTTTGGTGTCAATTTTGAAAATTTTAATGGTTTATTATTATTAGAAATGGTCTATGGAGGACCTTGCCTTATTTTTGGGAAGAATTGGAGCCTGTCACCATCTATTTATTTATTATTCTAGGAGCTAAGAGGCAAACAATGATGTTGGATTGGGTATTTCTAAATGTTTTTAATTGGTTCGTGAAGTGATATAAGTGTTAAAATCCACTTCGCTTAAATTCATCTAACACATGTGTTGAGTGTTTGGTATGCGTGAGTGACACATGTGTTGTGTTTGGTATGAGTTAGTGAGAACCTAGTACCTAGGGCCCTACTCTAGTGTATTATATGATAACACACTCGCAAGACCATTTCCTAACTTTTGCACATTCACTCATCCTAAGGTAACGAGTAGGGTTTGGGATGCCAAATGAAGAAAAAGAGAACAAATTATGTTTAGAAGGGTGATACCATATTTTATTGGGATATATTTTTAGAGTCATTCCTGGGTAACTAAGTGTGGAAATGATAGTCATATAGGTGGTAGGATTGGGATAGAAAACCAAATCTTGTAGAAGGCTTGAGGGTCTAAATATTTAGATTTTCACCCACCAAAAGAGGATAATCAATCAGGTTGCGATTGGATTGAGTAATATTCTTAATCACCTGGTCTTTTGGGATATTTTTAGAAGTTTTATGGGCAACATGTGAGTTATACATTTTTTCTCAGAATTTCAAGATTGTTTCTAGCAAATGGGGGATTCCCTAACATTCTATTGGTTCTCGCATCTTGAACTTGGATACATTGATCTAATCATGATTAACAATCTATCTTGGTGAGTTAAAAATAGAGTATTTCAACCAAACACTTGAAACTTTTCACTTGGTATCAATTGTACTTCCCCTTGAAACTTTGTTTTTGCTAGTTAGTATGTGACTTGCGAGACTATCTTGTAGTCTAAGAAACCGTGACCTAGGGGCATCTAAGCCATCAAAATCACTCGGGGATTGCACTCGGCCTGGCCACACCAACCCTTAGCATGGATGGATTTCAAGTGTCTTCTCCCAACTACTTTATGGGGTTCGAACTCGAATCACCATGCAGAATGAGGCCTGTCAAAACCAACTATGCTAGTGGGATTTGACACATACCTTGCAACTTGAAATAAATTGAAAGTGGCAATTTCTAGGGTCTTTATTTATGTTCATCTTTGTTGTTACCGTTTATTATTGGATCAACTAAAAAAAAGACATTTAGTCCTTATACAATCTCTCCATTTGTATTATATAAGTTTTTTGTTTTATCACTTCAAGCAATTTGCATTCTCATCTCATATTGATTTTTTGGGGGGCAAAAAGCAAATGGAAATTTAAAACAAAACTTTTTGTTGGGAGTAAAAAATGTCCCTGTAACGATTGCACACAAAGCCATGGTGCAAGTCCAATGGAAATTTTATGTCACTTTCAACCTAAAATCAGTGATCCATGACTTACAATGTCGATCCATCTTAATTCCCGATCTGTCAAACACCAAGAGAGATCAAATATCTTTAGGTGATTTTTTATCATTTAAGATGGAATAAGCATAAGCATAGATGGACATTGGAATAATTATACTTTTATGTAAATACAAAATTTATACTATTTATATTTTTTTGTAACTCTATTTGGAACTCTCCTTTTATCTCTAGATAGTAGTTTTTATATTAGGTGTATATATCAAATCCCTCTCTCATATATATATATATATTATAGAGATATGCTTATCTTTATTTCTATTGACATTTGACTAACATACATTGCTATTATTTATTACAAGTATAGTATTTTAAAAAATCAACATGTTACTCATGTATGTGACAACATTACTACCATATTCGGTTATAAAGTATTTCACTATTCTCAATGCAATCAATTGTGATTCATCTTCCATCCTAAAATAAATTAAAAGTGACAATTTCTATTTGTATCTATTTATGTTCTTCTTTGTTGTTGTCATTTATGATTTTGAACAACTAAAAACAAGACACATATTCTTTATATACTCTCTACATCTGTTAGTTTTTCAGAAATTTCAATCTGATCTAGGATCTTAACTGAGAGAATAACATGTACAGCATATCAATCATGGACACAATAATGCAAGCACACAAGAGACACAAAGTTTCACCGAGGAAGACCAAGAAGGTGAAAACCCCACAACTTCCTCAGAGATAGATAGAGCAATGATACAACCCAAGTACAAGAGATAATCCTCCTAGCAGCAACTTCTCCTCCTCCACAAGTGTACCTGTAATGTCCCCCATTTTGACCCTTGTAATATTTGGGCTGGAATGTAAATATTGTATGCATATTATGTATGATCCCTTGCGTGGATCTCAAGGCCAAGGCCTCGCTAGTGAACGCTCGACCTAGAAGCGGCAAGTATTTGAAATTATGCTACCCATGTGCTAGTGAACCATGGGAATTATAAATATGCATCTTAATATAAATGCCCACAACTAGCTATGCAATGCAACAAGAGATGGGGGCATGATATTGCAAGGAATTGGGAGGGAAATATTCAAACCCTTGAGCCAATCAAGTCAAGCCAAGTGTCAATGTGAGAACCCATGGACCATCAACTACCCATGCTGACTTTGGTGCCCAATCATTCATTTCTCCCAAAAGTTGGGTGAAGTAGGTAATGCCTTGGGGATTGGGGAGGTATGGCTGTCCAAATTCAAGTATGGGCAAGCCACCCTCATGGAAAATCATGTTTTTCCTTCTTGGGCAAGAAAACACCCACGAATTTCCTTCCCAAGCCATTCTTCATGGTCAGACTTCACCCTCTCACGTTTGGAGACCTTGCTGGGTGTTTTTCTTGAAGCTTGTTGGGCGTTTTTAGCTTGCTAGGCATTTTTGGGAGTTTGTTGGGCGTTTTTCTTGAAGCTTGCTTGGCATTTTTACTTTGTTGGGCATTTTTGGGAGTTTGCTGGGCGTTTTTGGCTTGTTGGGCATTTTTATTTGAAGCCTGTTGGGCGTATTGGCTTGCTGGGGTTTAATCCTCCACGTTTTTACCATTTCCTGCATTTTTTCCATGCCTGCAAACTCGTTTTGGTTAGCACAGTGGCTGGGAGAAGAGATCCATGAATTGGGGGTTTAATGGAGGTCGTTTTTACTCCTGGTTTGTCCCCAAACATTTATGAAAATGAAATTTTCCTTTCCAGGGTTGTTTTCCAATTCCTCATTTCGTTTTTGGGTTGCCCACGTTTTCCCTTCATACCTAATACTTGAGATTTTGATGTTATGTGTACCCATGCCCAATTTATGAGTTTCTGTGTGTAGGAGATTGTTGGGATTGAGATGGGTTTCCATTGTTTTGGCTTGAACTTGAGTGGAAGCATCCACAATTGAAGAGGGTTCAGATTTAGCCCGATAAACCCAGCAGTGGTTTGGCTTGGCTTAGATCCAAATGACTATTTGGCTGTTTGGCTGTGTATGAGTTTGAAATCCCCTTTTTCCTTGTAGATATCATGCCCAGCTCGGGGTTGGCCTTCGGATGGACTCAGTATATGTTGTCGAAGAGCCTACGGTTGGGTGGAACGTTGCAGCGACATAGCTAGTTGCTTGGGGCAATTGCGAAATGAAGATAAGTGTACTATGTCTCTGTATTTTACTTCTGCAATGTCTAATTTGATGTTTATATTGATATGCTGTATGCATGTAAAATGTGTGTGGATGATTTGTTTATTTCCATTGTGCATATTCAATTGAGTTGCATCTGCACACAATGGATTTTAATTGTACAAAATTTAGAATGGGTTGAGTCTTTTAGGAACAGCCCCATAGATTGGTAGCATATTCCCTTCCAGGATTTGGGTCCGCAGGAGGGGACATTACATTTTGGTATTAGAGCTACTAGTTGCAGCATTGGGCCTTCATGGGCTACCCATCACAGTTGCAAAGGTAAGTATGCCTCCTGCCCAGCACTAAACATCAAAACGAAGGAAAATATTTCAGAAAATTTTCTGACTATTTTTGAAAATTTGAAATTTTTTTCCTAAGTGTCTTATTTTAAATTTTGCGCCACGGGTGTGACGGTAAAGTTAAGCATAACTCTGCGCGCACGGCGCCAAAATTAGCATAAATGTTGCGCTGAAAGGAAAGGAAGAATTTTGTTTTTGAAATTTTGCCTAAGGGATGCGGCGACAAAGTTAAGAATAACTCTGCGCACGCAGCGTCAAAGTTAAGAATAACTCTGCGCGCGCGGCGGCAAAATTAATGGTAAGTTTTGCGCGCGTCAAACAATTTTTTTATTTTTTTTTTGCGCCGAAGGCTTGCACGGCGGCGGCGAAGTTAAGCTTAAAGCTTGCGACGTGCGCGACGGCGAAGTTAAGCTTAGATTTTGCGCGCGGCGGCAATTCTAAGCTTAAAAGCTGCGACACTAGGCGACGATTTTAATGTTAAAAATTGCGACGAGCGGCAAAGAAAAGGCCAGGATTGGCGAAATGGGCACAGAAGTTAAGGATAAAACCTGCACTACAGCGGCAATTTTAGAGTTAAATCCTGCGCCAAGGGCAGCAATGCTAAGGATAAAGCCTGCGTTGCGACGGGGGAGTTAGGGTCAAATTCAATGATGGTCGCAAAGGTTGAGCCGCGACTAGCGATGGGAGGAGCAAAAATATATATATATATATATATATAGGGCCAAAAATGTGATTTTTGGATAGAAGGAGCAGTCGGGATCAGAATGGGATGATTCCTGTGGGGTTCGGAGGCCATTAACGAAGGCCATGAAAGAATCAGAGAGGGTCCCAAACCCAGTATGCTCCAATTTGACAGAAAATGGAGAATAGTGACTTTTGTAAGACAGGGTCCTGAGGCTTGACGGAAGGTTGGTTTGAGCTGAAATTGATATGGTACGGCCATGGAGCAGACACAGTGTTAAATTTGGAATCTTATAGCTGAACTCCAAAGGATGTGGAGTTGGGGTGAACCAGAAGGCCAAAAGCATTGTTCCGGACCACTTTTTCGGGATTTTGAAAAGCTTGTGGACAGTGAAAGTGACCCTAGATGTTGGAATCAAAATTTTTACTGAACTAGACATTTCATCTTCTCATTAAGATGGACAGTTTCCGTTAGACAAAAATTTTCCAGAAATGCATAGTTTGGGAGATAGCCATTTTTGGCCAAATTGTGAGATTTTGGGGGAAAAGTGAAAAGTGAGAAGTAGCCAAACCCTGAATTTTATAGAAGTTGACTAGTGCATCGAAATAAGGATCTGAAGGTTGCTGAGTGTTCCTTGTTATATGGAATACCTTCGCCCGGTAGATAAGTTTTCATGATTCTTCCTAAATTTGCTTCTACAAGCAGCTGAAGCCGGCCTTTCAGAATAAATTGCAACTGTGAAAGTGCCAAATTTCGGGCAAAATTTGGGCAAAGTTTGCAATTTTGGAAGAATGTAAATTCCATGTCCTGGGTCGGAATGGAGCATGGGGATAGGCTTTGGAAAGCTTATCCAGAGGAAAACAGGGATGCGTGACCAGAGTTTGAATGGGGTCCACATGTATCATATATATTTGGTGAAGAAGAATGCTAGCGGCTGTTTTGACAAAAACAAAATTTTGTTGTCAATATGGACAATTTCTACAATTGCATGACTGGAAAGAAATCAAACCAACTATGACATGGAAGAGGGATTCCATTCTATGATGAGGGATTGGAAAGGGAGAATTCCTTAACCCCCTGTTTTGATATCGTATTTATAATTATAAAATTGTCATGCATATAAACTATGGCATAGGAATGTGAAAATGTAAGAGATTACATAGATGCATATGCACTAGATGGCATATTAACAAACATTGCATAGTGCACGTGGAAATGTTGTGCATGAATAGGATATTGCATATTGGTAAAATAGTGAAGTTTTACATATGCAATGAACCACTTAAGACAATGATTGTGGTTGCTAATCATTAGTTGTGTTCGCATTGGTTATAGGGACAAAGGCAACTGAATCATGGCTAAAGACGAGAATGATGTTGTTGCATATGACCAACAATCGTATGAGGAAGGGATGGTGCAACAAATATATGATCATGAGGTTCGCAAAATGACTGTGTAGCCTTTGTAAGAGGCCAACTGATCAGGTAACATCAAGTGATGTTAATATCAGCCATGCAGGTAATGGTTATTGGTGCATAAATTGCATGAATGTTGAAAGTGGATTTGGTAAGATCCCTTCAACTATGTTTGAATTATGTTGAACACATAGTACTCATAACTTAATGCAGGGTAGTATTGAGGAAATGTGCATTAAAATATTATGCACAATCTTGTGGTTATGCATTGAGTGAATGCACATTAAAAGATTATGTGAGTGATGTAAAAGTGCATGCATATGTATAGGTGCACATGATGAGATGCATTGTGTGAATGCATGATTGTGGTGTATGTTCCATTACAACTAGATAATAGATGGAATAGATGGAATGGTGAACCATTGTCAATCCTAAGAGCATTTCATGAGCTGCTGTGAATGCAAGAGAATGAATGCATAAAATGATGTAATTAAACCATGCAACTCTAGTATGGTAATGATTCACATGAAGTAGATGATTTTGGTGATATTAAAAATGCTTTAGTGACTGTGGCAGCAATGAAATATTATATGCATAGAGACTTACAAAGCGTTTGGTTGATTGAAGTTTCAGATTTCAGGTAGATTGTTTTGGGCATGTCAAATATGGGTAAGTCCATGATGAAGATTGGAATCTATCGTGAGCAAGAGCCAAACGATAGGAGAACAGACTCATGGCTAAGTGAATCAATTTCTGTAGGAGACAGAATTGTAAATTCATGTTGAATTTAATTATTAATGTTATTGATTGGTTATGGAACAATCATATTTGAAGCTTATTGCTAAATGTTGCTGACTATTTGGCTATTTGATAAGTGTGCCAGGATGACACATTGCAGGAAGACCATGTGTGATGGCCTGCCGAAGCCAAACCAGATGGGAAGGACCCCATGCTTTAGAAATGGGTTTCGGGTGAAACGCCATTGACAATATCTCAGCTAAACCGCATGACGGTAAACCATGAGAGTGAGATGGTAAAGCTATGCCAAGAAGGCATGTGAGATACATCTGCAAAATGAATGAGTATTCTAAGACCCTAGACTAGAACATGCATGTCTAAATTATTAGGGTTAACATGCAGAGCATGCTCTATCTTATTTATATCATTGCAGATTGCTTGAGTATGATTAGGGCCTACATGGCACACATCGGAAAGGGGGTGCACACCTTTTATGGTGCTGGGTCATGATAGGGTTTTGAATATTGACTACACCCTAAGGGAATGGACACATTCCTGGTGTTTCAATACTTGATAGTGAATGATATGGAATGTGGTTAAGAAATTGAACAACAATATTGATGAGCTTGCTTATCCTTCTTATGTTGTCAGCCTACACAGATGCAGATTGATACTGCACATTAAAGGGCAAAGTGAAGAAGGGTACGCAAAAGGACTGTATGGGAATTGACAATCTTTCTATGCTCACACGAAATATTACCAGAAGGGATGGACAGGCCCGAAGAGCTATGTAATAATAAGAGGTATCATCCTTGTGTGAGTGGGGTCATGCTAACTTGCAGTCAAGAAAGTCACCTATAAAGTTCCTAAAATGAACCACCGATTTGCACAATAGAAGGAGTGGCGTCCTTATATGAATGAAGAGTTGATGTGCGTGTGAAGGGTTATGGTGCAAGAAGGTGTGGTGACATTGGTGAAGGCATAAAATCTCCATTGGGTTAGAAATGGGAGGGTGGGTGCCGAGGACTGACTGAAAACCCTGAGATGCCTATGGCTCCATAGTAGAGCCTTTACCTATAATGGTCAGGTGGCGCAGTTTCCTTCCATTGGTCGATGACCCAGACAAATGTGCTGGCTTGGCAATGGAGAGGGCCAACCAGGTATGGGATTGGTTGGGCACCACCAAATGCTTGATAAATCTAGTCGGCATGAAGGTGTACTGGTGAAGCATTAACTACATCAAAGTCCATAGGCGATCCCAAGGCTTGCAAAGCGAAGCAGGATCCTGTGGACCAGAGGGGAAACGCACAATACAGATAAGTATTCATTTTCATTTATGTCTTGTTTGGAATAATGAAGATTTCAGGTATAAATATTTTAACAGCTAAGCTGATACACTATTGTTATCCTTGTTGGAAACCTTGGTCATTGTAGGAAAGCAAGACCCTGAAAGCGCTATAAAATTACTGGTAAATCCAGAGAGTAAATGAGTGGGCGCTATGAAATTATTGATAAATCCAGGGAGTAACTGAATGGGCATTAATCACTTAATATTGTGAAAACAGCATGCATGTTGGCCCAATACCCCTTAAACAATTGATAAAACCAGTCAGCGTACTAGCCTGGCATTGCCTGTTCGAATGATTGTGGAGTAGCCTACGAGCTGGCCCAACATTCATAATTATGTTCATGGGAAATCCAAGGCTCGTAAGGCAAAGAAGGATCCCGTGGAATAAAGTGAAGACATCCAATATAGATAAGTATTTGATTATCTTGCAGTTTCTTGCTTATGAATATACGTGTGTATATGATTTCTCAGACTCTTGTTTAGAGAAAAACCTTATGAAATAAACTAAACATGTGAATTGATTCAATGTTTGAGTGTAGGTATTGTTGGAAACAAGGACCAGGAAGGAATCATAGGGATGCATATGGACATATGACCGTCCTAAAGAGCTCAATATGAGCAGTAATAAAAGATGGTGCTAGCGGACGTAAGTGGATCCTAGCAACCAAGGGTTCTGCAAGCAACAATGGGAAGGGGTACCAAAGTTGAAAAGCATTAGACAGACCTTAGACACTAAGTGTCATATCCAATAAAGGGCAATTCAAGCATTCACATTAAAGTGAAAGAGACTAAGGAGCATGAAACCACAGTGATGGCATAGCTCCGTAATAAAACAAGACTAAGAGGGAGAGACTCTTACTCTTCTCTTTCCTTTTTATTGATGCATTTATAAAACAAAGAATTGTTGAATGCATGTCATGACTAGAAGAAAAATGTGTTTATTGCTTGAATTAAATTGTGAATGCTAAAATAGTTATTTCACTATGGAAGGATGAGCATGAAAGAGATCATGTTTATGTTGGGAAATCATGAAAATTTGGAAGTCGCATGAGTGAAGCATGGACGTTCCATGTCAATTGGGAAATAATTGACTAATTTTAATATTTATATTATGCTTGTCCTAATAAGGAGTTTCCATGATAAATTTCATAGGTGAGAAGTTGAAACAATTGGTTGCAGCCTACACAAGAAAGTGTTGCTAGTAAGTAAAGAGTGGTCAGCTGTGCACATTGACCATGGTGGAAAACCAAGGGCTACTAGAATTGGCTGAAATTATTCTTCTTGAACAATTGCAAAAACCCAAGAAAATCTTGGATAGATGCTCAAGCTACAGAGGCAACAGAATGAGATGAACCACGAGGTTTTGCAGGACTCTATTCATCTGCAAAAAGAGATAAAAAGCATTCTAGGAGCAATCAGCAAGGGAAAGGAAAGTGGATCCATGAAGAAGCATTCATCCAATCGGCCAATTAAGAAACGTTCCAGGTGGGAAGACTCAAAGGAATTTGAGCAGGAAAGGGTGAAGCAACCAATGAAATGTTGGGGATGTGGAGGAAATCATTGCCTCCGTAATTGCTCAACAATGAAACATCAAGAAGATAGCCGCCATAAAGTTTCCAGATTTGTAGATCAGCGGGAAGGGATTGTTTTGGAACAATTCCCTCATGCAGAGCTAGAATGTTCCAGCCAGCAGGAATAGTTTGTGAAGGCCAAAAGACTTGGTCCTGAAAACCCAAGTAAAGGGTGAGATGCAGGATAGACCTGCCATATTTTGTGAATTTTGGATATGTATATAGCCTGTATGTATTCCTAAGTAATTGGAACACTGAGGACGGTGTTATTCCAAGGGGAGGGGAATGTAATGTCCCCCATTTTGACCCTTGTAATATTTGGACTGGAATGTAAATATTGTATGCATATTATGTATGATTCCTAGCATGGAGCTCAAGGCCAAGGCCTCGCTAGTGAACGCTCGACCTAGAAGCGGCAAGTATTTGAAATTATGCTACCCATGTGCTAGTGAACCATGGGAATTGTAAATATGCATCTTAATATAAATGCCCACAACTAGCTATGCAATGCAACAAGAGATGGGGGAATGATATTGCAAGGAATTGGGAGGAAAATATTCAAACCCTTGAGCCAATCAAGTCAAGCCAAGTGTCAATGTGAGAACCCATGGACCATCAACTACCCATGTTGACTTTGGTGCCCAATCATTCAGTTCTCCCAAAAGTTGGGTGAAGTAGTTAATGCCTTGGGGATTGGGGAGGTATGGCTGTCCAAATTCAAGTATGGGCAAGCCACCCTCATGGAAAATCGTGTTTTTCCTTCTTGGGCAAAAAAACACCCACGAATTTCCTTCTCAATCCATTCTTCATGGTCAGACTTCACCCTCTCACATTTGGAGACCTTGCTGGGCATTTTTCTTGAAGCTTGTTGGGCGTTTTTAGCTTGCTGGGCATTTTTGGGAGTTTGCTGGGCGTTTTTGGCTTGTTGGGCGTTTTGCTTGAAGCCTGCTGGGCATTTTTAGTTTGTTGGGCGTTTTTGGGAGTTTGCTGGGCATTTTTGGCTTGTTGAGCGTTTTTATTTGAAGCGTGCTAGGCGTATTGGCTTGCTGGGGTTTTATCCTCAACGTTTTTACCATTTCCTGCATTTTTTCCATGCCTGCAAACTCATTTTGGTTAGCACAGTGGCTGGGAGAAGATATCCACGAATTGGGGGTTTAATGGAGGTCGTTTTTACTCCTGGGTTGTCCCCAAACGTTTCTGAAAATGAAATTTTCCTTTCCAGGGTTGTTTTCCCATTCCTCATTTCATTTTTAGGTTCCCCACGTTTTCCCTTCATACCCAATACTTGAGATTTTGTTGTTATGTGTACCCATGCCCAATTTATGAGTTTCTATGTGTAGGAGATTGTTGGGGTTGAAATGGGTTTCCATTGTTTTGGCTTGAACTTGAGTGGAAGCATCCACAATTGAAGAGGGTTCAGATTTAGCCTGATAAACCCAGCAGTGGTCTGGCTTGGCTTAGATCCAAATGACTATTTGGCTATTTGGCTGTGTATGGGTTTGAAATCCCCTTTTTCCTTGTAGATATCATGCCCAACTCGGGGGTGTCCTTCGGATGGACTCAGTATATGATGTCGAAGAGCCTACGGTTGGGTGGAACGTTGCAGCGACATAGCTAGTTGCTTGGGGCAATTGCGAAAGGAAGATAAGTGTACTATGTATCTGTATTTTACTTCTGCAATGTCTAATTTGATGTTTATATTGATATGTTGTATGCATGTAAAATGTGTGTGGATGATTTCTTTATTTCCGCTGTGCATATTCAATTGAGTTGCATCTGCACACAATGGATTTTAATTGTACAAAATTTAGAATGGGTTGAGTCTTTTAGGAACAGCCCCATAGATTGGTAGCATATTCCCTTCCAGGATTTGGGTCCACGGGAGGGGACATTACAGCGCCACTCTCCAATGAGTGTATGAATGAGAAAGTGAATGATCAAATAGAGTGCCTCCCACACTCTATTTATACATGACTTGACTTGCCTAATAACCTTTACTAGGTCGGCCTCAACTTAACCACATAACATAATGCTGACAGGGCCGACCCCCAATAGAGTGGTCTAATAACTCTTTGACCCACATGACTTATGCAAAGCCGACCCCATCAAGGTGGTCTAATAACCCATCAAGTATAAGTTACGACACTTACAATATAAATGACGACACTTCCGTATAGAGGAATAATAACATCTCTATAGGAATACAATATACATATGTGAAATACATTCCGAAGTTACAAATACATCAACAACATCTACATTCTATAAACATTGTGTTTTTCACTTCAAACCATTTGCATTGACATCTCATTATTGAATTTTATTTGGCAAGAGAAACAAAAGAAAATTTATATCGAAAATTTTCAACTCAACATATGTGATCCACAATTGACAGAGAGAAGATTCACTTAAGAACATAAGGATGAAAATGATGGACCATTCTATAAATTTTAAGTAGAGGAATGGATGGGAAACTGACCAAATATTAAAACAAGAGTTGCGTGCAGCTTAGTCCCTGCCTTAGTTATATCTAAACAAAATATTTTATTTAACCTAAGAATAAAATTAATTATTAATTTACTTTTTATTTATTTCAAAAATTCAAAATACAAAAACAAAAAGAAGTTCAATGCATGTTTTGTTTTTTTTACAAATATAACATATAGTAGACTAAAAAAATTAAAAAGTTAGAATTGAATGATGACTCATAAATGTCTCACTAATGCAAAGCAAACAACACATCGATTAGCAACTTATTTAAGCTTAAATTTTAACAAAATTACACTTAACTAGCATATAACATATATGGAAATATTATGAATCAAAATTATTGAGACATACTCAAAGCCCATCTATATATGTCAAATAGGTAATTTGAAAAACAACCTCATATAGGTAATTTGTTGAAAAGTTATAAGAAAATCCTTCAAAAACTTATTAACCATAAAGCTTAACATAATATCTACAATTTCCTTAATTCTAATATGTTTTATTAAAGTAAATTATTATATTCATTAAAAACCAAGTTCTATGTTTTAGATGAGATAAATAAATAATTTGAGCAACATTTTTGTCCATTGGATGTAGCTTGAGCTATTGGGAGGAATGATTGTAACCCTCCCCACTGAGGTTCAATTCTTGTCAGTGACATGATGCTCTTCTTGAGCCCCTATGTAATGATTGAGTGGATTATGTAATCTGGCCATACCTTGATTCTCTGAAATAACAGGTGTTGGCATATTTCCAAGTGAAAAAATTTGAGCAACATTTCAAATATAATCTTAATTATATATATATATATATATATATATATATATATATATATATATATATATATACGATTATCTTAATCATATATATAATTCTAATCATTGATATATATATAAGTAGTAAAGATATTAAAAAAAATATATACACATATATGTTATAATTTTTTAATGTATTAAAAAACATTTTCCTATCAACAAAAGTTATATAATAATTATTTTAAATGAAATTATATTATTATTTCATTGAATATCTATAAACATTATTTTGTTTATAGATGAGAATACAAACCAGTTTTATTCCTAAATTAAAATTGAAAATTTTAACAACTAACCCTTTTGATTGAAAATATATATTTATATGACATTGTTTTAGGGTAATAATTATTTCATATACATTACATAATTATCTGATTTTTTTTTTAACCTTCGATTCAATCAATAGAAACCTGAAGATTCATCTCGGCCAATTGAACTTCTCAAATTGTTTCTTGTTAAGGACCAAAAATATATGTGCCAAGACCTAGAACACGTAATGGATTTTTCAATTAAATTTGAAAATTGAACATTTTAACAAGTAACAATTTGGATTGAAAAAGTATATTCATATGGCATTGTCTTCGAGTAATATTTTTTTCCAATATAACGAAACAATGAATATGATGAGATAATGAAAATCAATTTTTTTTTAAATATTATAATATTACTTAATATGATAAGAAATTTATTTTTTAATATTATAATATTATTTTTTAAAATGATGAAAAATATATTAAGTTTTTAAATAGTATAATAATCCATTATTTTTTAAAATATTATAATACTATTTACTTTTTAATAATCAAACAACAAAATTGATTCCTTTGATTATTGACTTAGTAGCCATTATACTCAAAGATAAATTAATTGGTCAAACTACCTCTTCAAAAAAAATCTAAAATATAACAAAATTGATTCCTTTGATTATTGACTTAGTAGCCATTATACTCAAAGATAAATTAATTGGTCAAATACCTCTTCAAAAAAAATCTAAAATATAATTGTATTGCTTAACAAGTTGCGTCATTTCAATTTAGAAGGGGCAATTCAAAAAATAATAGCATTACATCTAAATCATATTGTTTCTTCAAGTTTAACATGTTCTGAACATATATCATACTTGTTTATATAATATTGATTCCTCTCATCTTCTTTATTATTGGTTTTTAAACTACTTTTTCCCCAACTTTAATAAACTCATTAATCAAATTCTACTTCTTAATCTTTCAAAACAATAACTTTTGAACATTCCATTCAACCTTGCTAAGATTGTGCTTCTAATATTTATACATTTTTTTGAACATTCCTTAGGAGTGGGAAGAATACATGAGAACAAAAAAGTAACTTTAATAAACTCATTAATCAAATTCTACTTCTTAATCTTTCAAAAGAATAACCTTTGAACATTCCATTCGACTTTGCTAAGATTGTGCTTCTAATATTTATACATTTTTTTTTAACATTCTTTAGGAGTGGCAAGAATACATGAGAACAAAGAAGTTAGATTATGGTTATGATTTTGTGACCATAAGTTATGGAAGTTGTTGAAAGCTTTCAATTGAAAATAAGAGGTCATGCATTCAAGTCTCCGAAATGATTGCCTCTATGAAAGAGCCTCACTCGATGTTGCCAATGATAGAGATTGTGTAGGCAAAGAGTATGTTTCAAAGGTTTAAAGTGCTTAACAACCTACTTGAATTAAAGTAATAATTAATTCAGTATTTAATGATGACAATAAGTTTTTTTCTTTTAATATCTTAATCATTATTTAATACATAACAAAGCTAAGTTATTTTCCTTAATTTCTCAATTATTCAAGTTCTCAAAGGAGAGAAGTAGGAATGCACATAGGTGACACAACAATGAAGACTAATGTGCACACAAAATTTCTAATTCTTTTTCTTTTATCTCAATAATTATAATGTTTTATTGAGCTATATTATTTTAAAAAAAAAATTGGAAGATGAATTATACTTTTTATTAATTAGATATAACTATAAATTATTTTGTTTATATTTTTAATAATTATTTTAATAAAAAATAATAATTAATTTATATATTTTAAATCAAACATACTAAGTATATAAATTATTTTGTTTATATTTTTAATAATTATTTTAATAAAAAATCATAATTAATTTATATATTTTAAATCAAACATACTAAGTATATAAATTATTTTTTTATATTTTTAATAATTATTTTAATAAAAAATCATAATTAATTTATATATTTTAAATCAAACATACTAAATATAATAATAAGATTGCCACAAAACAATGTGACTTTTAAATATATATATTTTTAAAAACAACAAAATACAAAACTATAAATTAGTATTAATAGGCCATGTGCTAACATAAACATTCACATTCTAAAATAGTTTTTAAATGTGTTATGGTTGCATGGAAAGGATATGATTTTTTAAATTGCTAAACCTTTTGATTGAAAACTACAAAAATTTGGCACAAAGGTGCTCTGGAATGCAATGTAATAACAGAGGCATGCACATTAAGCCATGTTCCATGTAATAACATAAACATTCACATTATAAAGCAAAGAGGTTTTTTATTTTCGGGTAAGTAAATTTGTTGACCAAACTTTTTGAACAATAGTCTAGAAAACAATTGACACTAAGAAGCCCTCCAATAAACAAACACTCACATTACAAAGTAAAACATTTATATAATTTTAAAGAAAGACAGTTTTCTAAGTCCCACTCAATCAAGATTTGAATATTCTAAGTGAATTTATGAAAGTATATTGAATATGATAGCACACATTTATAATCCAATCCACTGTCCTTAGTTATTGAATTTCCTCTACTAAAATAAACGCACAATCAAGTGAATATTCTAATTTATAATTAATCCAGAGAGAAACACCCGAATCTAATTTCCAGCCACAATTTCATCATTTAATGCATCCCAAATAGAGACAAATGACATTTTCCACATCCAAACTGTAGTGGAATACAAGAAATCACTGGATAGAAAATATGCCAAATCCAACAGTAACTGAAAATTAAAAAAGGGAATATAACTACATGACAATTGATACGAGCTACACCATTCTAATGTTAAAACAAAGATAAAGATAAGTATAAAACCCTAACCTGTTATCCATGATATAAAATAAGTACATCAAATTCCTGTCAGGCATTGTCCAAACCTCCGCCTTGATAATAGTGAAATCCATCTCCCAAAGTACCTAAGAGATATCTACATTACTAAACCCCAAACCAGTCAGGGTTTTCAAACCATGTAATGTAACGTCAAAAATATTAATTCATTGCATGGAAAGAGAGAGAAACTAAATAACAACTACTAATATTCAACAAGTCGACCTGATCCTCCAAACAAGTCCGTAGGAGGTAAACCTGCTTTGGTTCTGGTTCCCTATTTACCACATAATAAAATGAAGCATAGCTCAGAGGACAAGCTGATACAGGGTGCTTCTTCAGCAAGGCCCGTCTTATTGGCTGAGCCATCGCAACAGTGGGCACCACCAAAAATATTACATAACACCACTTCCCATATGTGGAGAAGTCTGCTACAAAACAGAAAAATTAGTTAACTAGTTAACTATACTCTAGAACTTCCCCAAATATGGTTAATATGTTTTTTTAATAGAAAAAAAATAAAAACAATAAACTCAAAGCTTGTCTTTGTAAGCATAACCCACACTTTTAATTAGGCTTCATAAGCTCAACATTGAAATCAACCAATAATTAAGAGTTTTAAGCTCGACATGGGTTAGGTCTACCAATGAGATCGCCTAGCTCCTCTATGCTCATATATAGAGATAGTGGACATATGAATTAACATGGGGTCATATCTATTAGTAGATCGTCCAGTCTTATGAACTATACATTCACAGTACACGAGAAATTTCATTTGAATACACAGTCATAATTTCTAACATCTTTCAACTCAAGCATCCAAAGCAATATCAAGGTAAATAAAGCCAAAATGAATTAGACGGGTATTTCTCTGTAAAAAATGCCCATACAAATTATACAACAACAAAATAACATTATTGCAAAGCTCATGGGCAGAGACAAACAAATAAACTCTCTCTCTCAATCATTCATGCTCGAAGAAAAAAAAAAACCAAAAAACCTCCATCTTGTAGATTAATGTAGAGATCAAAAGGAGAAGAGGTCCGCCTTTGATCTTCCCAGAGAGGCACAACTGTAAGTATATATAAACAACCAAAATTGAAATGGGGCTTGGCTCCCTTGAATTCGTCCCTCCTTTCACTTTCACGTAGAAACAACAAAAAATAATTGGTGCATGGTTCGATCCTCAGGTCGAATATCTAGTCTCCCTCTTCTCCAGAACACCACAGAAAAATAAATCATCTAAAAAAATGGTTGGCTTTCTATCAAGGAGGCCTTCTTCTTCCAATAGTGAAGAAAACAAATGATCATTAATAAACCTGCACTGGGATGGTTCTTTATTGAAGTAACCCTATCCTTTACTATGATGAACAAAAACAAAAAACCACAAAACAAGACATGCAAGGAGGGGTCGACTCTACAAAGTGAGGTCACCCTAGCCATCCTCTATCATTAATAACCTTAATCAACAATTCGATCTTACACAGATCCATTGGTCCATCTCTCATGGAGACACCCTTCATCTTACCCATGGCAAATTTAAGGGCAAGGAAAAAAAATCGTATGGCTCCATCTCTTGTGGAGGTGCTATTAGTTTTGTACAGTTAACAAAATAACAACCCTGCAATCAAACAACAAAGATAGTAAACAAGTAGAACATCAAGAATCATTGAACAAACCCTAGTGCCAAGCAAACATGAAAGAGGTGTTGTGTGCACGCAACTAGTCCTTAATCCACATATATTGACCTTAAAGACAAGACTGTTTAAGGATGATATTATGGAATAACTTCACCTCGAAAAAAAATTAAATGCAATGGCTCTTTCAGGCTGAGATTCTGAAATAGCTTCACCTTGAAGAAAACATTAAATGGAAATGGCTGTGAGATAACTTCAAGAGCTCGAAATGATAACCCATTGTCACATGGGGTGACAGGTGCCCTGCAAATCACCCATGTGTCTCCAAATCTATTAAGAATGGCAATCCACCAGTGCAAAAATATTTCTATAAATTTGGTAAGTAATACTATGTAAATGATTTTTTATTTTCTTTTCAATTTTTAAGATTCCGTGCAATGATAAAAATTGTCTAACCAATAGTTCTAGTCCAATAAACAGTAAGAAAACACCTAATAAAAAAAATTGAAAAATAACATTACTTTGGTTAACTTTAATAAATGTAATGTTCTTTAGTAAATTCATTTCAACTAATAGTAAAAGGCGGAACATATAGTCTCTGCCTAGCAGGGACTAAAAAATAGTAGAATAGGCCAATATGGATGAACGAGTCTATCATACATGAAGATAAATGCATTGTTATGGTAGGATTGCATAAATCTTATAGATATACAAAGAATACATTGTCAAGAGTGTGAGTGATAATGAGTTATCAAAATACTAATGGCCTAAAATCGAGGGAGAATGGTATCACTATGCTTGTAAATCACTTTAACCACTTAGAATTGAGAGGTTAGAGATAATTTTGAGCATGGAAAAAATTTCGAGGACAAATTTGCAAAATTGCATAAGTTTAAAGAGGCTTTAATTTTAAAGTTTTGATATCAGTTGATATGAGTACAAGACAACAATGTGAATACTCACATGTAAAGGCACACAAGAGAGAAAGTATGCAAATATGGGAAAAGAGAAGATGTTTGTATATGTTATACACGCATTTTTATTATTATCGTTATATAGGAATACAAAATTGTGGATGTATTGTTTCAATTAAGTCACTAAAAGGAGTAAAGAAAAGAACATTTATGATACGTGTTCGCACATATTTTAGAATAAATCTTATCACATAACATGATGGTAAAAAATTATATTAAAACATTAAGTCCAAGACCTCAATATGTAGATACAAAATAGACATTAAATATCAACAACATCTTTCCATGAGCATTTTAGATAGTCCACTACCCACTTTACACATTATGTATGTAAGTTAGTTATTTATCATGATAAAGTTTACTCACCCCCTACCTCACAAGTGCATTTTGGTATAAAGGATCAATTCATCCCATGTTTAATGTGAGACCATGATATGCAAACATAATGTTTGAGTTTGTTGCAACTTTTTCAAGTTTCTGGTATCCAATTTTACACTACAAGAATTTATCCTTTAATGACGGTTTATGCTTGTAGTGGTCCTAGAAAAACCATTTCTAAAATATTTTTAAGGGATTTCGAGACAGTTTTAGAAAACTATCCCTAAAGGTCATGAAAATTGAAGTTTTGGTGGCGGTTTTTTACAAATGACCTTCAAAACTTCAATTCTCGTGATGTTTAGGGGTGGTTTTCAAACAACCACCCCTAATGTATTTTTAGGGGTGATTGTATAAAATTTCATCTAAAATTCACGAGAATTGAAATTTTGGAGGTGGTGTTTTACAAACCGCCTCCAAAACTTCAATTTCCAAGACTTTTAGAGACGATTGTCAAAACACTTCCCCTAAAAATGGATTTAGGGTTGATGCTTCTAAAACCATCCCTAAAAGTCAAGGGAATTGAAGTTTTGGAGGTAGTTTGTAAAACACCACATCCAAAACACAAATTTTCATGACCTTTAGGGATGACTTTAGAATCACTGCCCTTGAAACTATTTCTCCTAGTGTTCCAAACCCTAAAATGCTTCTAATATTATATTGTTCATAGGTAAATAATGTTTGCAATAGGGCCTATGTAGTGGTGTCCATCCCTTTGCATGGCCCATAATATCCTTAATAAATAATTAGGACCTAATTAAGTCCCTTTTCTATGGCCTTATAAGACTAGATCAGTTCATTTGGCCTTTGACCATCTTGGTAATTTGCTCTTTTTGTCTCATTACTTATCTTGAAAACCCAAATGTTTGAGATAGACAAGATACAAGTTATGTTGGTGCATGCCATCTCTTTCTGTTTTTAGATCAATGACCCACATTTTGGCTAGTGAGAAAAAATATAATATTTTTAAGGGTAGTCAAGTCGTTAAATTAGTAGAGTTGAAAGGTGCGACATGAAGAAATGAGATGAGCTAGAATGAACAGACAAAGGAAAGACTCAGAGAAAAGTGAATGAGCATGGTCGAGCTGAGCAAGTTGAGAGGTGCCACATGATTATCGGGGATCTTAAATTATTTGATAAAAAATATGAGGGAGCAAGATAGTAATTTTGTTGATGGTGTGTAAATAGGTATATTGTATCCCTAGAAAAGACATGGCATCCTACAATACTTATTGCCCTCAACCACTTCCAAAATGGTTTTGACTTGGAAACATTTTGACCAATCATTGTTGTCAATGACCACATGACCTATAGTTGCAAATCAAGCACCAGTATTTCCCATTCCTTTTCTTTCCCCCTTCTTGAGCTTATTTTGTCCAATGCAACTGTAGAGGAAGCATTGACTTGACCATGACCACCATGTTGAAGTCTTTGGGGCTCATGGACCAAGTCCTATAAACATAATCATTCACATGCACTTGGGATATGGTGGTGATTTTCACATTTACAAAAACAACGATGTTTGTTGGGATCCAAGCCATGATATTGTTGAGAAATAGGTATAACACCACAACAATTACCTCTGTGGCTCATGGGCTATGCATAGTGTCCCACACCACCACATAGTTGGCCTTACAAAGGGAATATTTATTATAAAAGTCATTATTTAAGGCTTGGTGCATCACATATGGTCCTTGAGAATCATGTAATATTGGATGTTGATCATCAAAATCCATTAAGGTTTAGGGAAAAACATTTGTTTATTGGATATCATGGCCTAAGCCATGGTCTAGGGCCAAATAAAGGGCCTTAAGCCAAAAAATCATTTATATTTGGGGCTCATAGGGCCATGCATTAGTTATGCAATTGGGTAGAGATTATGTGACTCCCATTCACTTCCAAGAATGATACAATTAAGTGAACTAGGTAAACCGGGTAATTAATTAATCCATACTGGTTAAATAAAATATATCTCCATCCTTTCATTGAAGCATGGATCCATCTCTAGATAGGTAGAAGTGCATTGTTCTACCTTCATTGTCCACCTATAATCTAATTTGCAACATAATATGTTCAAAATATGAGTACCATCCACCCTTTCATCAATGAGCAGAATTCCATGAGCTAAAATATCTTTGGAAGAAAGAAGCAAAAAATAACATAACTACAACAAATTAGTGTGTGGGTTATGAGTTAAGCATCAATGGGTTAGTGTTTAATGGTAAGGTGTTAAGAGTTTATACACTAGGGGTCAAAGTCATTAACAAATGAAACATGTGAATGCATAAGCACGGGTTAGGTGCATGTATTAGGTGGCTTAAGTTAGTGTTTCTTATTTCGAAGGTTAGTTTTATGCGATGCATTATTGGTTGTGAGGATTTCTCTAGTGCAACATCATATAAATGCCAATACATTGTGATCTTCATGCTAACTAAGTGTATCCACAAAGGTAGCGAGTGATTGGTTGTAAATTGATTACTCAAATTTCTCTCCTTCATGTGCATAACTTATGTGAAGGAGTAAAAATTGTTGATTTTACTCATGTAATGATACCCTTACAAAACACGTTTTCAAAGTATTCCCTTTGCATGGCCTACGTAGTGTATTTGACTATATGCATGGTTTGTAAACCATAAAATCTTATCTTAGGGCCTAGGAGTGTCTCCTTGAACTTAGGTCGACATTCATAACTAGACCCCTTGAAACCAACAAAGATTTGACAATTTTAACGAAAAATATTATAAATAATATGATCATATTAAATAAAAAGTGTAAAAAAAAAAAATACCAGGCCTAATGTGTTTCTTGGAGCGAAATTTTGCTTTCTAAATCTCCTGCGTTCCTTGCCCTCTGCGCGGTGGGATCCTGCTGGTCCCCCTTGTCATGGCTTCTGGAGGGGGCCCCGAGGTCCCTCCTCTGGTCCCTCCTCTTCCTCCCAAGCTAGCAGCTTTTAAGAATCTGGTGGCCGCCTATGGAAAACACCCAGCCAGCGAGCAACAGAAAAAAAATTGTGAAAAGAATGGCCAACATTCCCTCAGTTGCCCTACCAATTGAAGATCCTGTAATTCACTAGCCTCTGGTCATCACCCAAAGCAATGGACAATTGGGTACATCAAAATTGGAGATCATTGAGCCAAGATGGCATCAGCAACTATCTAGTGGGTAAGGGGTTCTTCGTATTTTTTTTTACAATGTTGAGGATAGGAATCTCATTTTCAGGAATGGCCCTTATTTTATGGGCCCTCAGGGGCTGTACCTGAATAAATGGATGCTGGACTTCGATCCGACACAAGATGTGCCCTCGGCTGTCCCAGTTTGGGTGTGCCTACCTCACCTGCCACTACACTGCTGGAATCACAAATCTCTAGAAGCCATTGGAAATAAGCTTGGTAAATACATAGATCGTGCTGAGCGGAAGGATCAATACACCTGTGCTCGAATTTGTGTAGAGGTGGATTTGGAGATAGGACTCCCTGAAGCAATTAATCTCACGGTGGCTGATTGGTCATACATTCAAGAGATTACTTACGAGCAGCTTCCATTTAAATGCTGATACTGCCATGGTCATGGTCACTTTGCCAAGTACTACAAAAAGAGAGGAGAAGAAGATGCTGAGAAATTGAAGCCTGATCAGTGGACTATGATACAAAAATCAAACTCTGCAAAACAGAACAGTAGAACTAAAGGCAAAGGACCACCCATGGGGAGTGAATCCCCTCCCTCTGGACAGCAGCAAGGTGAAGGTAGCTCAGCTCCTTCAAGAACAGAGTTAAATAGCAATCCTTTTGAGACTCTTAGTACCCTAGACGACCAGCCAGCTTCAATGGTTAATGAGGTGGAACAACAGCCCATACATATTGCTGAAGAGAAAATAGTGGAAGAAAATGACCCTACTCAAGCCGGAATCCCAACAAGAGCAGTTAACCCACTCTCTTATGCAGAAATGGCAAGGAAGAAGTCTCTGGAGACCTCAGGATCCTTAGACGATGAGACCTTTGAGAAGCCAGCGAAAAGAGCCGAGAGAAAATATCATAGGGAGAAACGAGCGAAAGAAGCTGAGAGGAAAAAAATTAAAGGCAGTCAGTCAACGATCGAGATGTCCATAGGCAGAAATACGAGAAATAGGCCTCCCAAGGGTGGACCCGCCCCCTCACTAGCTAGTAAATAATGCATCTAGTCTCTTGGAATTGTAGAGGCTTGGGGAATCCTTTAAAAGCCGAAGCTGTAAATAATCTGCTGAAATCTGAAAACCATGAGATCCTATTGCTCCAAGAGACTAAAATTGGAGGGGAAGCCCTTCTTGAGATCAGCAATTCGAAGTGGAAGAAAAATGCAGGGAAAGTGGTAAGTGCAAGGGGCTCCTCCAGAGGGTTGGCTACTCTTTGGGAGGACACCAAAATACACCTGGAAAGCTCCTTTGAGATGCAACATTGGATCTTCACTCAACTCCATCATGCTACAAGTAAGATGACTTTTGCTGTTGTCAATATTTATGTTCCAATAATGTATGCAGAAAAGAAAGATTGCTGGTGTTCTCTGGCTGAATTTTTAGAGCTGCGCTCTCCTAAGAATTTAATTTTAGCTGGAGAATTCAATTTAATCTTTGAACCCAAGGAGAAGCGAGGAGGCAACACAAGCAAAGATCATTTTCTCCCTTTTGTTGAAGACATTGTTTAGCAGTGGGATTTGTTGGACTTCAAACCAAAAAAGGGGCTCTATACCGGGTCAAATAACAGGGCTGGGGGGTCGCATATTTCAGCTAGGTTGGACAGATTCCTTTTGAAAAGTACCTTTTTGGCTGAGAATAAGATTATCTTCACTAAAGTCCTGCACAAATTGACTTCAGATCACAAACCTATCTTACTTCAGTTCGAGGATGAAGTAAATTTGGGTCCCATCCCCTTCCAGTTCAGCCCTCTCTGGGCTGAAAGAGAAGGGTTTGCTGAAACAGTTCTGAAAGTCTGGAGTAATCCTATCATAGGCTTTCCCAGCTTTGTTTGGGAGCATAAACTTAAAGCTACCAAGCTGGCCTTGAAAAAATGGATAAAAAATCCCACCATCTCTCCTTCGAGTCGTCGGAAACAGGATACCAATCAGGTGTTAGATTTGCAACTTGAGCTGGAGAATAAAGATATTACCTTTTCAAGACATTCAGAATGAGCAAGCAGCCCAACTTTCCACCCTTCGCTCTTACAGGCAGGAAGAAGAGCATTGGAGGCTTAAGTCCAGAAGTCTTTGGCTCAAGTCAGGTGATAGAAACACTAACTTCTTTCATAAACAATTCAAATCCCAGCTATCTCGTAATCATATCGAAGAAATCAAGTCTTCTGATGGTGTTGTTCACAAAGAAATCGCTTAGTTAAAAGTGGTTGCTACTTCCCATTTTCAGCAACTCTTCATTGAAGAAGGCTTGGACTCTGAGGAGGAATTCTCTGCTTTCCTTAATCACATACCCTATCTGGATGATGAGAAGGATAATTCTAGTCTTTTGCAGCCCTTCTCAGAAACTGAAATCTGCAATGTCATTTGGTTAATGGAGCCGGACAAAGCTCCAGGGCCTGATGGATTTTCCATTCATTTCTACATAATTTGCTGGGACATTATCAAGATAGACTTATTCAGGATGATCAAACGCTTCCTTCAAAAATCCAAGGTTGGTGGTAGCACAAATTCTACCTTCCTATCCTTAATCCCAAAGGAATCAAATCCTTGGACCTTTAAGCAGTTCAAGCCCATTTCGTTGTGCAATGCTTCTTATAAAATTTTGTCTAAACTGTTGGTGAACAAAATCAAGCCACTGCTGGAAAAAATTATCTCTCCAAGCCAATGTGGGTTTGTCAAAGGAAAACATATTATGGATAATTTGGTTCTTGTGCAGGAAACCATCCACTCCAGCTTCCAATGGCATGAGCGAGGGATGATTATCAAGCTTGATATGGCTAATGCCTTCGACTGGATAAGACACTCCTTTCTCTTCCAAATTCTCATTTCTTTTGGATTTAGTGTTGAATTTGTAAGGCTGATCAAATCTTGTATAGGAAAGCCTTGGATCGCCCCCCTGGTAAATGGCAGGCTAGCCAATTACTTCCAAGGCTCAAGGGGCATTAGGCAAGGCTTCCCTTTGTCCCCTTTCTTGTATATCCCGATGGTAGACTCTCTTAGCCAGAAATTGACAGCGGAGAATTTAGTTGGGACAGCTCCAGGCATTCGGGTGGTGAAAGAGCTGGAACCTTTAAATCATGCCATGTTTGTCGATGACTCTCTCCTATTGGGAGGTGCCTCCGTTAAAATAGCAAAGGCTTTCAATGAATTTATCCAGATTTTTTGCAGTGTCTCTGGTGCTGTTGTCAATAAGAGAAAGAGTGTTGTCTATGGTTGGCAAGTTGATCAACCCACCATCCTTCACATTTCCCACTCCTTAGGTTTCTCAGGATATGCAGTGTGGGATTCCATCAAGTACTTAGGTTTGCCTTTAACCCTGGGCAGAGTGAAGGCGACTCAATGGCTCAAAATTCTCAACAAAATCAAAACTAAATTGGCAGCCTAGGGTGGTCAGTGGCTCACCAACGCAAGAAAGCTTACTCTCATCAAATCGACTATCTCTTCTCTTCCCATTTACTAGGATTCGTTTATTTTGGCTCCAAAATCGATCTTCAATCAGATGTCCAAGATTATTCAAAATTTTTGTGGCAAGGAGGAAAGGGTAATCATAAAAAATTTCATCTTGTTGGTTGGGATATAGTGAAACGACCTTTCTTTGCTGGTGGTCTCTAGGTTAGAGATCCAGGGCTTGTAAATCTGGCTATGGGAGGCAAGATTCTGTGGTAGCTATTCTCAAACCAAAGTCATCCTGTCAGCCAGCTTCTTATTAAAAAAATATATGAACGAGATTTCCTTGTCTAGCATGAACGATGGCATATCTAGCAAGGGCACAACGTTATGGAAGTTGTGCAGTCAAGTGTGGGAGTTCTTTAAAGCTCATCTTTACCGAATTCCTGGCAATGGAAAGCACATATGGCTATGGGATGATACTATTATGGGAAATCAACCACTCAGGAAGTCAGCCGATTTTGCAGAGTTACGAGAATGGCTTATTCAGCGTGGCATTTTTAAATTAGCAGACATCTCTATTTGGGATCCAGGAGGTAACTGGCATGCCTGGTATCTTCCACGACCTCCTGAATGGATGAAACACCAAGAATGCACTCTTCTCAAAGTGCTATCTGGGCTAGCTCTGGTGCATGCTCGAGCTAAGGATACTTGGGGATGGGGTCCATCATGATTTTATTCTGCTGCCTGTGGTTTTGCTGCCCTTCAACCACTTCATACTCAGACTCATACTGCTGCCTTATGGAAGCACATCTGGGACCCCTTCAGCATCCCAAAAATTAACTTCTTTAGATGGGTCCTTATGCACAGAAGGATTTTGACAGGTGAGAATTTAATTAAGAGGGGCATAAATGGTCCACACAGATGCCCACTCTATTGTATGACACAGGAAACAATAGACCATGTTTTTATTGACTGCCCTTACACGCAGGATGTTTGGTAGCAAGTTTTGTAGGGACTCAACGCTCAGCCTCGTTCGCAAAGCACGATAGTCATTCTATTCTCTACCTAGAAAGATCAATACCCTCATGTGATCACGAGAAAATCTCTTTGGTCAAAAATCTGGCTAGCACTCCCTAAATTCATTTGCTAGGAAGTGTGGTTTTCCAGGAATGAAGGTATCTTCCAAAACAAATTGGGTTCCCCTTCAATGGTGGTAGCAAAAGCCAAAGCATTGTTGGTTGAATCAATGGATAACCGGCCCTCTAAACATGATAATCAGCTTCTTCCTGAAGATATTGGATGACTTGGAGTTCCCTTGCAACAAGTCAGGAACAAGAACTATCCACGTCCTTTCAGCAACCCTTCTTGGCGAATTCGGAGCACTGAAATAGAATTTCAGCAGTGGTGGAAGAATCAGGGTAAAGTTATGATTTTCTTTGATGGTGTAGCTAAAGGAAATCCTGGAATTTCAAGCGCTGGAGGAATTATCTACGGTCCGAACGGATACAGTAAAGACACATTCAGCTGGGGTCTTGGTCAAAGCACAAACAACCAGGATGAAACTTTAGGACTGCTCAAAGCTTATCAGTTGGCCCAAAGGAATGGTGGCCAAGCCATTCAAATCTTTGGGGACTCGGAAATCTTAATTAAAATATTAATCATGGAAGATAACTTTAAAAATTCAGTGCTCAATAAGATCTTGCAGAGGGTTCGTAAACTGCTGCAAAACTTCAACTTGATCTCCTTTTTTCACATTCTCCGGTCTCTTAATAAGGAAGCTGATGCTATGGAAAATAAGGGTTGTCTCTTAGCTCATTCCAAGATGATCAAGAATGATGATGATGCTCTGTGGTCTCCTATTCCGTAGAAGGAAGGTACTTATCAATTTTGTAATAGATTGGACAAGGTATTCTTCTACTATTGGCAAGTGTAAAAAGGGTTGATTAGGCTACGGCCCAATCGTGTTTTTCCAATAAAAAAATAACCGTTTTTGTTATAAAAAAAAAAGTGTATCATATACATTATTATTTAATAAGTTTGAACCCTTGTTAAAATTTGTATTATTTTTAAATTATCAAATAATATTAAATGGAAAGAGTGTCCCTCTATTATTATTTCATAAGTTTGAACACCTATCAAAATGTGCGTTTTTTAATTATTTTATAAGTTTGAATTCTTATCAAAATATCATTTCAAAAATTTTAAAAATAAATAATATTAAATGGAAGTGTGTTATATAAGCTATTATTTAATATGTTTGAACTCCATTACATTTCATTAATAAATGTTTATATTTTTTCAACCTAAATTATGATAGGTTGATTATCTAATTTCTTTTGATTATATATTTTAATAAGTTTAAATTGAAAAATTAATGTTTAAATAAAAATTACAAGATGTATGTTGAAGTATATTGTATTAAAGTTAACGAATACATTTCTTATTTTTACATATTTTTCAAAAATATTAAATTATTATTCTTTTCAAAGAAAAAAGTTGCATTTTTATTAGCAAGTATAAAAATAAAAACACATTCTTCGGGTTTATCAGATATATGTACAAAACTAGTCTCGGTTATACCAAAGAGATGAAATATTTTATTACACTAAACTTGTTTAAAATACTATGATCAACTTTGGAAATAAAATTTTGGAGAAAATTACCCAGACTACAACATTATATATCATCAACCCACATAAATCCACATGAAGAAGTGACTAAGAAATACTCCAAGGATAAACTATTCTCGTGAATTGTTTCTCCTTGTGCTCAAATCATGATGATAGTCCCCATCGAGAGCCGAAGACCCTTCTTTTTCAAACGATTGACCACCTGGTTGAGTTCTCAAAAGATATGACAGATCCGAAGTGAGTTATAATTACCCACGATCTCCTTGAGGTGAATCCAAATTGCCTAAAGGTTGATAGGTTGATGTTATCAATGTGAGCTATCCCATTCATCTAGTTTGTAACAAAAGTCACCAAATACTTGGACATCACGAACACAATCATCCTAGGCCAGTTTTAGCAGTGCCAAAAATTCAACAAGATTATTTACATTAGAGTTCAGCTTAAATTCAATGTAGTGATCATTTGAGAAGTGTAATATACCTTTGATGCCACAAGTATTCTTTGGAGCCTGGAACACACGGTAAAAGAATCCCCATCATTGTTGTTTATCCACCTATGATTCTCCAACAATATGAGGCATGTGGAAGGAACATAATATTCCTTTAAATTTTGAAATAGAGATGAAATTCTAGCAATAGTTTGAAAAGTAGGTACCTCTTTACCATTAAAAAGAATGGAGTTTCATGCAATATAGACCCCCAAAGACTAAGGAAAGGAAAACATCTTATGTTTTTTAACTTAGGTCGAGTAAATCAATTTTTGAAACAATGATTAATGTTAGCTCCTACCTAAATATTCCCCATGTTAATCCCTTTATCCACATCCCACCAAGCCTAAGTAATATATGAACAATGTAGAAAAAGATGAGGCACATTTTCTTTAGCTTTTTGGCATAAGCTACATATACTTTGGCCCTCAAACTAATGTTTCCAAAAGAGATCCCATGTAATGAACTTATGCATTAGAAACAACCACATAAAAATTTGACATTTGTGTGGTTCCTTCACTTCCTAGATCGTGGATCACCACTAGTGACCCCATAGCATGTGCATCCATCATTGTGATTTATAACCCAACCAAACAATATAACGTCGACCACTTGCTTTATTTCCAATCCAAACTAGCTCCTCTAAATAATTCCAAAGTCTAATGTGATCCCTTCACATAGAGATGATGTAATTTTCCCTTTCTTGAGCCATAAAATCAGATAGACCTAAGTTATGAGCCAAGGTCCAACCCTGATGCCAAATATCAGTAATTGTATCATCAACTATTTTCACCATGTAATGAATATCTTGCTCCCTTAGGAATTGAACAAGTTCTTGATACAAGAGAACTTCCCTCCCATGCTCCATAATAACATCAATTCCAATCCTTGTATGTTTTCCATAGCCCACCTTTCATGCCACTGGGAACTTGATAATAGGAAAATAAGTCACCAAGGACTTCCATTGAAGGGGCCCTCCGCGATAGCTTTTTGGCTCACCATGAATCCATCCTAATAAATTAGAAGGAGCCTAGTAATTTTGATGGATGATCCATTTCCAAATTCCTTCTTTTGTTATCAAATTCCAAACTGGCTTAGATGCCAACAATATAGCAAAAACGAAAAATGTCTTTTGATACCCAATCACCTTCTCCCTTTGGTTTACATACTGACCTCCAACTCATCCAATGGAAGCCTCTAGAATCCTTTCTATGCAAAAGGAAATTGTAAAACATTGAATGGATTTTATCCATAACACCCTTTGATATGTAATTTATCCATAAAACCCTTTGGTATGTAGGTCAACATGTCCCAATATACCAGGAGGGCCTCCAAAATAGATTTTACTAAGGCAAGTATTCCATTGCAAGAGATCCAATGATGACACCAATGTTAATCCTTCATTCAAAATGAGTGATCAACCGATCCCAATCCTATTTATGATAGCCATTGGGATTAAGTAGGAACCCCAAATACTGAAATCCTCCGCTTAGGTCCTTCTTGCCAAACTAAAAAACAGTTTGTAGTACCTATTCAACCCCATCCTCCAAGGCATTATAATAACAAGATGATTCATCTCCATATTGAACACTATATGTGTTGCCTTACATAAAATCTTTAGAATCTTCACCACAACATGACCCTTTTTCATCGATCCATTAATGATAGACAATATATCATCCACAAAGAGAACATGTGTGACTTTTAAGCCCTCGCTAAATATAAACCAAGTGTAGTTTAGTCTAAGGATGTGCATCCACAATAGCACTACTAATTTCTTCCAAAACAAGAAGGAATAGATACAGGGAGAGGGGGTGTTAGGATATTCCTATACTCCATCCTAGTCCCACCAGTATTTTGATCATTTACTTTTTCAGTCATGCATACACCTTTTAGGGTTTGCATGCATTCTAGGGTTTGCATGCATCCCAGTCATCAGTCCAGCACCTAGCCCTCAGTTAGCCAGCCCCCAGGAGCTTCTCACTATTCAGTTTTAGCCCTCCAGTTGCTTAGTGCGCCCTTCTTCCTTGATTTTAGGGAGCAACTCGCCCTTCTTCACCTACCAGTCCAGTTGTCACTCAGTTACACTCAGTTACAGTCAGTTACACTCAGTTACATTGAGTTACAGTCAGTTACACTCAGTTACATTGAGTTACAGTCAGTTACACTCAGTTACACTCAGTTACAATCAGTTACACTCAGTTACATTGAGTTACAGTCAGTTACACTCAGTTACATTGAGTTACAGTCAGTTACACTCAGTTACATTGAGTTACACTCAGTTACACCTACCAGAGTTAGTTTGACTGATGGTTGACAGTTACTTGAGCATTTATGACTCCACTGATGATGATGAAGACTTCCAGTTGCGCTCCGATGATCATGAGGACACCTAGTTGTGCTCCGATGACACTCCAGTGATCCTTTGATCACTCCATGAAGGCTAATTCGAATTGCCACCTTAGGCATTCGAATTCCTCATGCATTGTATTATTTATATGTCCATTTGTGATTAATAACAGAGTATGACCGAAGTATTATTGCTTCTATCCGAGTTCTACTGTACCACATTATTCTGTTGCTCATTATACTGCATGTATCACTCTTCTTCTATTCTCTTGCTTAATCCATTATTCTCTTGTGAGTTATACATCATCTCTTAGATCTGCTGTGAGGATTTTCACAGGGGGAATCCCTATTGGAATCCCCTCGAGGGAATAAAGAAAGGAAATGCTGAACCATTTATAACAACAACAAATGAGGCAGAGGTGATGCATCCGATGAAGAGATACAGGGAGAGGGGGAATCCCTATTGGAATCCCCTTGAGGTAATAAAGAAAGGAAATGTTGAACCATTTATAACAACAACAAATGAGGCAGAGGTGATTCATCCCATGATCCAATTTACAACATCCAATGAGAAACGTGTGTGGATAAATAGAAGTCACATATAGAGCCAAAAGGTCCTATCATTTTTCAGAGAGAAGTCCAATTTGATTAGCATAGAGAGAATATTCCTTGCCTTTATTGTATGAATGCTTTCTTGAGCATCTCCTATAGCTTCATGAATCTGATGCCCCTCAAGGAAACCAAACTATCTAGGTGAGATAAAATTTGATGGGTAAGGCTTTAGTTATTCAACCAAGACCTTCGCTATAATCTTATGCATAGAATTGCACAAAGAGATCGATTGTAAGTCCCCAAAAATTTCATGATTATCTGATTTCAGAATTAATGCATTGAAGGTGGCACTAAAATTTGGGAGGACACTACTTGTTTGTTGAACAACTTCCAGAACCCACAATAGATTAGTACCCATCAATTCAAAAAATCCCAAGATGAGTTTAATCGCCCAACCATCTGGGCCTAGACTCTTGTCCTTTCTAAATTTATTCATGAGCCCTTCTAGTTCTCCCAAGAGAATGGGCTCAAATAGTTTTTTTTTGTCTTCTAAAGACACCAATGGAGGAAAATATGTGCAAATCTTGAATATCTCCACAGCATTTGTGAAATCTAGTTCCTTATAAACCTTAATGAAGTGTTGAACTCTCAACGCTGACAAGTCATGAAAACCTCTCCTCTAATCACCATCTGGGGCATGAATTTCCCAAATGGAATTGTGCTTCTTCCTATGATCATCCACCTTGTGTAAATATGAAGTATTTTCATCACTTAAATCTATTCATACAACTAGACTCTTCATCCTAAGATATTGTTTATGATCCAAGAGAAACTTGTTTCTTTTTTCCTCCAGCTCCCTTAATATGTTAAGTTCCTTCTCAGAAAATACCCCTAAGTTATTTCCCTTATATAATACTTCATTTTCCTATTTAGTCTCTTTTAAGTTCCTGCCACAATTCCTAGAACTGTCTTGATGACCAACCTCCTACCTTCCGCTTAAGATGCTTTAGAGCATTCGTCGGTTGTCAATTGATCCAAACTTGAGTCAAAATGGTGTCATTCCTCCTTAACTAAGTTATGTAACTCAGAATCCCCTAACCAAGAAGGATTAAGTTTGAATGGTGCCAACGGCTTATCATCTGCTATATCTAAATGTAGGAAGACATAACTATGGTTTGATCCTCCCTTGGAATAAATCTAGGTCTGGTACTTCACCACAATGCTTAATAAATATTCTAAAACAATAAATTTGTCAAGGCACTTCAATACCCCAACGATACCCACTCTTTTATTCCTCCATGTTGGTCTTTTTACCACCGGATCCATGTCCACCAAAATTAATCTATTTAGATTGAAACACAAATAATCATAGAGCAGTTCTTGATGAAGGGGTTCCGACCCCCACACCTCATCCTGATCAAGTGTAAAGTTTATGTTTACTTTGATGATCAAGTTTTATTCCTTTACCACCTATGTGGAGAACATTCGATGCCAAAATTCATGTTTGTTAAGATATGGGATACATATTTAGAATCGTGATCTATAGGTCCAAGTCCATACATTTGAGCTGCATGCACATCCTTGAATGCAAAATTATACAATTTATTAGAGTATAGTGCCAACAGAACCTGTTAAAACACCCCCTAATAGCCCATTAGAATCCACCCACAAAAACTTCCAGTCCTTGAACAAAGACCTTAAACTACCCAAAATCAAAGAAACTTTACACATCAATTCTTGAATCATAATGACATTCGAAGCATTCTTTTAAACTAAACATTATAAATCTAGGTGATTTGAAGGGTTGGCCAGAACCATGAGATTGTGAGTGACAAATTTCATTTTACCACGCTAGAAGAGGGCTTTCGTTCTCTAAGCACACTAAAAATTTCCAACTATTTTCCCTACTTAACCTCTACAACACCCTTTGATTGAGCATGTATGAGAAAATGATTCTTACTAGGTTTGATATAAGACTTATCCCATCCTATATCACCCCTAGACCACCAAAAGGGAATTCACCCTCTAAGTATATAGTTCCTCTTGACCGAAGTGCATAGGGAACTTTCCAAGTCCCGAATAAGAAGTGCAAATTAGAAATCGAGGACACAGATGTCCCTTGAAAAGACTCAATAGAAGAGTAAAAGTAATGATTCAAGAAAAAAAAGCATGGGGTTGAGGCTGCAGATCTACCAAATCCACCCCCACCCCACAACTTGATTAACAATAGCCTTACATATGTCAGATAATCTATCCCTGATAATTGCTTCACATGCTGCAAATTCCTCACTGTTTCCACCTTTTCCATAAACCAAAATAGAGGGGACATGAGAATAATTACTAACCTTAAAATCCTTGCCTTTTAGGGAATATTATCCATTCTTATGAGTTGCCGCAACCATAGGGAAAACAAATATGCCAAGAAAAAATTCAGACATGCCTCATGAACTAGTATGTATGTCTCCATTGGCAGGCTATGATCTGAGTGACACACAAAGATCCTTTCGCAAATGGGATTTTTGTTCCATGTTATGGATCCATGATTCTAGCCTCACCATTTTTTATGTTCTAGCCAAGTGCTCCATTTTCAGTTCAGTGTTCCCTATCATAGGGATTGTAGTCTCTAAAGTGAATTCACCTAATTTCCCTATCCCACTGCTAGCAAAAAGTCTCTGGTAGGTTTATATCTCTCCATCCTCCACATAGAAATGATGAGCACATGACCCAGAAGGAAAACGATCCGAATTGAAATAAGGGTTAACATAAGACCTTGAGATTTTATTTGTTATATTATTCATTACAGCCTTACCAACGATATCCTGTGAAGATGGGAAAGATGAAAAAACCCATGGAGAAGACACCATATGGTGAGTATATGGGACGTATAAATGAGTTAGATCACCAAAATTCCTTCTCCATGCCTATTTTTTAGAATAATTTGAATAATATTCAACCACATGTCCATAATTGTGATAGTGTACACATCAAAATGATATGTTATAATAATACATAGGTTGCACATACACTAGATCTCCCGCCTCAACCTCGACACTATTCAATAGTCCCTTGGATAAATCTAGAAGTTCTAAAACCTTCACCAGTATTTGCAAAGTTGATTATTTATATGAAGTATCGAAAAGCTTTTATTAGGGATATTCTCCAGATCAGTAGAAAACCCATCAGTCCAAAGTTTGACTAGGAGTCTCAACACTTTCACTCATATAAAAATACCTTTAGATATCTCCTATTTGGATCAAAACATAGATTCCATAGTTTCAAAGTTAAAAAAAATTAACCCCTTACCCAACAACCATGAAGGCTTTGTACCACATCCTCCTACAATTTAAATTTGAAGCCTAACCAACCATGAGATAATAAATACTAAACAAAGAAATACCCAATCATGACTCCTTAATCTAGGTCCTTAATGAGGAGTCTACAATCATGATCCCAAAAAATATTTTCAACCCACAAATCTTCGCCCATTGTCATATTATGGAGATCTTTGCAATGTTTCACCAACTATCATTTTTCCTTAGTTCCCATCTCCACCACCCATCACTCCACCAACGTCAGCATTATTCTTTGCCTCAATTGACAGATAGTCACCCACCAAACTATTAAGATTAATAGATCTACCAATGAAACCATTAATCATCCCAGAGAAATGCCCCTCAGATACTGTTGGATAATGTTAGCATTCGGATGTCAAATTTGCAAATTAGCAAAAGAATGTCAAGCACCACTCTCATTTCAAAGTAAAAAATAAAAATAAAATATATTATGAAGAGTCACAATTGTTTGTTATGAAGAGTCATGATGATTTATTTTTACACCTCTTCAATGATTATATAAACAAAATCTTGTGTTCGAAGAGGAGTGTCTCAAAAGTTCTTATTTGAAGATCAAAAGCAGAGGCCAGAGAAAGAATATGAAGAACAAAAGTAGTTTTTGAAAAAAAAAAAAAAAAAAAAAAAAAAAATTAGAGAAACAGGGTGTGAGTGCATCCTTCAGTTGTAGCTAAGAAATTGGGGATGGGTGTCTCCAACAAGTTGTAGCTTGCAAAACATTGTAAGTAAAATTTTGCAGTTAATAGAAAGAATTGGTGGTTGTTCCCTTTTGGGTTTTCCTCGATAAAAACTCTGTGTACTATGCATCTTGTTGATCACATAAACATTAATAATTAAAAGTGGTTTAAATTGTGAGAAATTAACAATACTTATTCACCCCCCCTCTCAGTATTGTACAATATTTCAACAATTGGTATCAAAGCCAGATCCTTCTCTGCAGTCTAAGCCACTATCAGAGATATGGATCTAACTAAACTAGCTTACATGTCTATGCCAAACAATAATATATCAACAATAAGAAAAGAAAAGAGAACAAGAGAAAGGAGTACACCAAATATATGTGGTTCACCCAATTGGGCTACATCCACGGGAAGGTAGTCTTCTATTATCTCCATAATATATCCCTCAAGCTTACAAGAGAGCAATGCCAATAACCCCGATACAATATAGCAATACTTGTGAAAGTATAGATCATGATGAGTGATGTGAATCCCTTGACTCTATTATATACTAAGAGATGAGGAGGAATTACTCTCACATATTACATGTGGGATAATATAATTCTCCATAATAACATCTCTTTATATAATAATGAATATCAAGAGTATATTTTACCATAATGAATATGGGATATAATGTATTACTCTTTTACATAAGATTGTGGATATCTTTCGACATAATACAAAGACATTATTACCTTCCAAGGAATATAAAATACTCCAACAACCACTGGAAGGAAGATATTAATGAAAACCACAATGGATCAACAAGAAGGGCTAGCTGCCAACAGAGCACCATTATTCACAGGAGATAACTATGAATTCTGGAGTGTAAGAATGAGATGCCATCTAATGTCTCTTGGATGCAACGCTTGGAATTCTATTGAAAAAAGGGTATAAAATACCAGACAACCTATGTACATGTAAAGATGGAAAATATCGATATGAATCCAATGCAAAGGATTTGAATGAAATTTTGAATGGATTAGCAAACTCAATGTTTGTTAAAGTTATGCAATATAAGGAAACCAAAGAGACTTGGGATAAATTAAAAAACTATCTATGAAGGAGCTACCAAAGTGAAACAATCAAAACTTCAAACATACAAAGGACAGTTTGAAAGATTGAAGATGAAAGAAGAAGAAAATATTGCAGAATATCTTCAAAGAGTAGATGAAATTTTCAATGCTATTAGAAGTCTAGGAGGAGAAATAGATGAGAAGGAAATCGTTCAAAAAATACTAAGAACCCTACCAATGAAAAAGGTTTATGTGGGGTTGGAATGCTTCTTAAATTTAAGAAGGATAATTTAATCAAACTTAAACTTAGCATTAGTAAAGGAACTAATACAAAGGCTGAGCTATTAGCATTATGGGGGCTTTTATGATATACTAATAAAAGAGGTATTCAGTATCTTCAAATTGCAGGTGACTCTAAGGTAATTATTGATTGGACCAATGGTAATTCTAGCTTCTATGTTCTTCATCTATCACATTGGATGAACATGATTATGGAACTGAAAGAGTTCTTTTTTAAATGATCATTTTCCCATATATATCGGGAATTCAACTATGTTGTTGATAGCTTATCAAAGGAGGTAGTGGGATATAAGGATAGTGTAATGCATTTTGAGGAATATGTTGATCGTGATGTAATTGACATAGGATCAGTTTCTCTCTTTTAGTAAATGCTTGTTCTTCCTTTATCATGGAATAAATGCTCTATATATGATGCCATGAGTCATAAGTATTGTAGATGGGTCATGTTGATAGCTAGAAGTAGTTTTGTATAAGTTATTATGCTTCTAGTATGTCTGTTCAAAGACTGTTAGTGGCTTAAAATGATTTTTTTAGAAAAGATGAATGAACAGTCTACTCATAAACATTGTAACTTTGATTCAATTTTGAATAACAAGTTTTTTTTTCGGCTTGAAAAAAAAGAGAAGAACAAATGTAATGTACACCACCATGAACAATTTTACTAACCAATTTCAATTTCTATATTTCAATATTTGGTAATAAATGAAAAACATTGTGATAATTTTTCTTATTTCATTGTGTGTATAGATAGTACTTTTTATTATTATTTCATTTATTAATCAAATGTATTGTAATATTTTTTTTAAATATTAAATTTAGTTTATAATTAAAATAGAAAAGTGCTAATACCTAATACTAAGAATGTTGAGTTTAAAAGTCCAAATCCAATTTCTCACATTGTGGAAGCTAAAAACAATCAAACATATGAGAAAACCTACCTTTAAGTGCATCAAGATTAAAACAATGACCTTAATATTAAAACAATGAAACATTTACTAATATTGAAAATTTGAAGCAATTTAGTGCACTTTTCAATGTTGGAGAACCGCTTCACAACAAAGTTGGTGAAGCATCTAATTCCATCATCCACAAGATTTACACAACAAAAACATTATCATAGAATATTAATTGCATATATAGATTGAAGATTAGTTTGATTTATCAAGAGTTAAAAGGATTTAAAAATATCAAAAACATAAAGAAATGAGTTATTTATTTTATTGACCATAATGCTTAGCAAACTTCTTTTGTTAATTGATTGGTATACATACCATGTCATAATTAATCAATGATGAAATGGATCATTTGTGTGATACTTTATGATCTTCCACATGCTCATATGCAAATGTTATTATATTAGTTTTTTAGGAAATTATATTTAAAGCATATAATACAATGTTATTATGTGAACTATTTTGATATGCTATAGTAATAAGGGTCCATTGAGTAACCTCACAAGATAAACTATGTTCAAGGATTGAACTAAGTCATAATTGTTGTTTCAATATAAGCAAAATCCATGTGCATAGATTTCATCTATACACACCATGTTATAGGATAGTTGTTCCATGATTCCTTGGTTGAGTGTATATTTGAGGATACAAACCTCTAAAGGAGATTCTTTGAGTATTAAGCCAGATTATATTTCCACATCCATGCAAGTCCTACAGATCTTGTTAGATGAGAAAGGCCTTTATTTGAACATGAAGACAACCATACAACACAATCATTTTAGCAAGCATGCCATTACAACAAAATGGAATCAATTCACAAGTTAGCCCATATGGAATCAAATATACATGGTATGCACTTGTTATTTGCATTAATAGAGCACCATCATAAGAACATCCTTCTTAATAATATAATGTAAAGGCTTAATAATTTTTGAGAAATCTTAGATGAATTTTTTCACAAAGTTGATTTTATGTATATATTTTGTAGTATTAATAGAGAACCATCATTGTTGGAGAATACTAACAAAACAACAAAGATGAAAATCTAACACTTAAGTGGGTGTGCATTGCTTGGCGGGTTTTTTTTGTTTTCTTGCTTAGCAGTTTGAGGTTTCAATTGGAAGGATTTGTGGAACTTTGAAAATATCATCATCAACATTGCTAAGTTGCTCCCCAAAATGCAAAATGAGTATGAAATATCATCACAACAATTTTCAAATTCATTCAAAATTGATGTTTATGATTTTGCCAAGAAAATTTTAAAGTTTTAACGTCTTCATGTTTTGAAACTTAGATGTAAGTTTAAGTTTATTTTATGAGATTTATTTTCAAATTTAGAAATGTTGTGGAAAACTAAATTGTCTTATGTTTCCAATCAACAATTTAAGTATAAATTTAGAAAAAAATAAAAATAAATAGTACAATTACAATTCACACTAAATATGTTATAAAAACCAATTTAATTTTTTTAATTACCTTTAAAAAGAACATTGCAACATTTCGCATATATTACATATGATCCAATACTAATCTTCATTTCCTTTTGCAAATATGTAGTATTCATATGTATGAACAAATAACACATTACTCATAATACCATCATCAATAAATCTAAGAACATGGTTAAAATGTCTCATTCAATATTTTTATGGTTTTCTCTAATGTTACATTCTTCATTGTTTAAAGTGATGATTATTACTCAATGGAACTAAAAGCTATCATAATTTCAAACATATAAACACATGGAACATTATATATATATATATACTCTCAGAATTTCAAATATTATTATTACTCAATGTGCAATGTGTTCAACTTATTATGTACTCCATGTACTCAATACGATTATTACTTAATGGAGCTAAAAGCTACCATAATTTCAAACATATAGGCCCATAGAGCATATATTTTATTCAAACAAAAAATGGAATTTATCATTTTATTATGTAAAAGCTGAATTTTAACTTGAGATTAAGTGTTATATTCTTAATAACAACTTTTTATGGATGTTTTGATGTTAAAAATGATAATATTTAGTTTATTGTGTTGATAAAGTAAACAATTGGTTTTGTTTTTTACTTTTTATGAAATATGTAATATTAATATTATTAGTATTCCTAGATAAATATATTTGACAAATTATTATGATTATTAAAAATATGAATTTTTATTATGAAGTTATATAATTATAATTAGATTAGTTAAATGTATATAGATTTTTTTTATTATTGATTGTTATACTTTTCTTTTTGTTCACTTTCCATGTTTATGGCCAGGTAGATTTTCTTTAATGTTTTATGTATTAAAATTTTTTAATTTAATAAAGTTATAATTGAAATTTTAAAATAGATTTTTCAAAATTTTAATTACATTTCTGTTAATATAAAACTAAATTATAATTTTAGATAGTATTTAGTTACATTTATAAGATTAAAGTTTGGTATTCTCTTGTAGATATTATTTAGTTTAAAAGTATCAAATATAACCTAAAATTGTTTTAAGTTAGTTAAAAATTCATCAACTAATTAGAATCAAAAGTTTTTTTCAAACCATGTACTAGTTATTTGAAGTTACAAGGTGTACCTTTGAATGAATATATATATATATATATATATATATATGAGTTATTTAGATCAATATAATTTAGTATATATTAGTTTTAAAGATAAAAACACTTTCTCTTTTATATAAAATATCTACACCTATTATAATTTTAATCTTGAATTGGTTACATAGCAAGCATAGATCCATCTAATCTCCATATGATTGAGCAAATATCCCAGGGAAAATGCATCATAGCTTTACATAATAATTATTATGTATATTTTTGTTATTTATATGAATGAGATCAAACATATATTGCACTCTAAAAAATGTTTGTGCACTTCGAGGGATTTTATCCTTCTCGATATATCCATAGTTTAAATGGATCTATATTGGTTCCAATAGATGCATCAAAACTTTAGATAATCATGATTATGTATATAAATGTTTTTAGATTAATATTAGAAAGTAATAATATTTAGGTAAATAATACTAATAATGTGATTTCAATACCTATAAATTACAAAGTAATTGATGTCAATCCGTCTTCTTAAAATTTTCTCTTATACATACATCTACACTTTCCCAACATATGAAAATGGAGATTTAAATTGAAAACCATTTCAAGATAAACTCTATATATTCTAGTAAAAGTGAGACCTTGTTTCTTTGTCTCTCCAATATCAATAGTTATTTTTCCTAATATCAATCCCCTTATGCTCTATATATCATAATTTCTTTATAATGAATTACTAATGAATGATTGGTGAGGCTAGATTTATCCTTGAATTTATGTTGTTGTTCAACCATAGCATTTTGAAATTAATATTTACTTTTAGTGCTAAATCATTTTCTATGTGGATGCAAGGAAGCTACATTAGGGTTAGCTCATGCTAACAACATTGAAGGTTATCAATCATAAATTAAAAAAAATAGACATGTCCTCATCCCTTACATTCCCAAGCTCTTCAATCTGGCATTCAAATAGGATCTCCCTAAACCATGGACGAAAGCCTCATTGTTCGTATTGTTAAATTTTGAGCATTAATTCACAATACTCTTGGATCTTTACTGAGAGAATAACATATACAGTATATCAATCCATAGCAATCTCAATAAGCATGACAAGCATCACAAGAATCAAAAGCATGAGAGACAAGAGACACAGAGTTTCCGTGGGGAAAACCCTAAGGTGAAAAACCCCACAACTTCCTCAGAGATTGAGAGAGCAATGGCTCAACCAAAGTACAACCAAAATACACTTGAGATAGTCTCCTAGTAGCAGATGATCCTCCTCCTCACCAGTGCACCACTTGCTGAGTGAGAGAAGTGTGTCTTTCTGAATGATCCAAATAGAGATCTCCCAATCTCTATTTATATTAACCTGTTTTCCCAGTGACCTTATGGGGCCGACTTGTCTAGATAGGTACATCCATAATATAATATATAATTCAGGGCCGACCCCACACATGGTGGTCTAATAACCCGTCGCCAAGTACACACACTTGCGACACTTGTCAATCCACATGACGACACTTCCTTATAGAGGAATAACACATCTCTAATAAGGGTACAATAAATATATATGAAATACACAGATGAAATACATTCTGAAGTTACACACACATCAACACTCCCTCTTAACTAGGAAGGTATTTCTCGACATAGATCTGCTAGACAAGTCTTCTTCTCGGGATCATCGTCATCATCATCGTCACTGCTGCTGCTATCTCAACCAATCTCTGACTCTACTCGTCATAGGAAGTTCTACAGATCCAACCCTTTTTCATACTGGATGTAGGCCCACCACCTGCAGGTCTTCGTCATCACTGGCCATACTGTGGAAATCTCAGGACTTATTACGTGCGTCACAAAACCTTAAAAGAGTCTCTTGACTAGCAAGAACCCTAAAGAGCATCTGAGGCCTTTTTCATCCTGTTCAGATCTCCAAGACTTATTACATGTGTGTTCGGATATCCATCATCTATTTCGGGATACATATCTATTTCAGGATCATCTATTTCGGGATACATATCTACTTCAGGATCTTGCATGATCTATTTCAGGATATGCAGTCCAGTCACCAGTTTGATGCCTCCAGCACCTTATCCACCTTCTTCTAGCACCCGGGAGCCACTTTCCACAGAGTTTTAGCCCTCCTAAGCTGAAAGGCGCCCTCTTCTCACCTACTGACTGAGAAGGGCGCACTTGCTCACCTACCACTGCAGATTCACTCCAGTTACATTCAGTTAGCTCCGATTCTGATTGATTTCACTCCGATTTCACTCCTGACTGACTGTTTCACCTCCGATTGACCTCCAGTTCGATTAGGTGACTTGCTCTGACTCCAGTTAGCCTCCCATGCGCCCCCACTGAGCCTCCAGATCCTATATCAGTGCTACACACTTCAGTTACATTTATTATGATCAGTTAGACTCAGCTTGACACCTGGATGACTGTTTGTTGTGATTGATGAGCAACACCGATGATTGATGAGGACTCCTAGATTGAGTCAAGCTACTCCATTTCAGTGATTCGAATGCCTACTTAGTCAATTCGAATTGCCATTGACAGATAATTGGATTGTATTGTAATCTATTGTAATTCATTCACCCTTTCTGGGATAGAGAGCACTGCTGCATGTTTTTGCACAGTTTTGCACCATATCTTCTTATTCATCTGTTGTGACTGATTTATTTGTTCATTAGATCTGCTGTGACTAACTTTACATGGTATCAGAGCCATTGCAGGGACAAGATCTCTTTTCTACAGGTGTTTATACAAGAAGATTTGACTGAATTGCTAAAAATTGCAATAAGTTTGGCATGAGATATCTCAAGGGCATTCGCTCCTGTGCATGCAAAGCTTGAAAATTATTCCAATACCACTCCAGAAGCTTGAGTTACCACATAATTCCTGGATTTGATACATTGGACCCATTCAACATTGCTTGAAATCCAATCCCAGGTGTGATGCAACTCTCAAAGGGTGGATTGTTCGACCTTATTGTGGTTGTTTTGATGTGATTTGCAGGTTTATTGTCTCCTCCAATTGCATTCGCTACCTTCTGCATGCAAGCCTTTCTACAGCAATTCCATTCGCTCTAGTCTGCATGCAAGCTTCCTCTTCAACAGTTGACTCAATCCTTGCAATGGAATACTCTTCTTCAAAGCCTATCCTCACCCCATTCAATTATTTTGATTGGAAAGATGATATGGAGATCATATTACGTTCAAAAGGTTACTACCGAGTCACTCTTGGTCTTGAATTGGAGCCAAACAATGTAGCAGAAAGAACTAAACACTACAACAAGCTTGATGAAGCTTATGGTCTTCTTTGTCTCTCCATCTCCAAGGATCTTCACTTCCATCTCAGCGGATTGAAGACTCCAAAAGCCATATGGGAGCAACTTGAGACACTATTCGGCAAGCAGGATGAGCTTAGGGCTTTTCAATTAGAGAATGAATTGATTGGCCTTAATCCTGAGAATTTCGAGACCATCAATGAATTCTTCACAAAATTCAAGAACTTGAACTTGCAATTGAAGAACAGTGGTGTTATCAAAGAGGATAAACAGTTGATCCTCTCCATTCTAAGCAAGCTTGGGAAAGATTATTCGGTATTTGTCTCCACTTTCAATTCCGGTCGGCTAACTACCCCGAATTGGAAGATGCCTACCTTGAATGCCTTCATTGAGTCCGTTACGAAAGAGCATGACAAGTTGATTCAAATGGGGTCCATAAGCTCCAAAGATTCAGCCCTATTTGTTCAAGGACCCAAGATTTCGAATGGTAAAGGAAAGCCAAAGAAGGAGAAGCCCAAATTCGAGCCTCACAAGCAAAAAGACAAAGGCAAGCAAACGGATGCACCATCCAGTTCGAAATCCAAGCAAAAGGGCAAAGAAGGTAACCAAAAATCTAAATGTACTTATTGTAACCGTGGCTTTCATCCCGAAAGTTCATGTATGAAGAAGACTATAGATCAAATGGCCCTCCTTTTGGAAAAGAACAACATAACCCTTCCTGACGGTGCAAGGAAGAAGGATCGAAATGACGATCATGAAAGAGGACAAGCACTCATGGCAACGGTTTCGAAGCCCACTCTCTTGATAGATTCGGGTGCATCAAATCATATGGCTGCAAATATTGATTCTTTTTCCTCATTCGATCCAAACAGCTCCATCCCCATCCATTTGGGAGATGACTCAAAAATTTCTTCAAAGGGCAAAGGTACGATTCATGTAGATCATGGATGCTTTCAGAATGTTCTCTATGTGCCTTCCTTAGCTTCGAATCTCCTTTCTGTTTATCAAATGACACATACTGGTGATCCAAAGAAAGTCACATTCAGCCCTAATACAGTTGAAATTTCTGATATCAAAAGTGGAAGACTAGTTGCGGTTGGAAAGGCAAACCACACTGCAAAATGTTATGAGTTTTCGCACTTTATTCCGCTTGCAAAGCCCACTGCTCTTCGCACACATGGTAATGAGGTTAGTAGGCTTTGGCATGAAAGATTTGGACATCTAAATTATAAGTATTTGCTGCTGCTATCAAATAAATCCATGGTTGATGGGCTGCCACAACTCCGTTCCTCGAAGGGAATATGCTCCGGTTGCATTATTGGGAAGCACCCCGAGCACAGATTCGACCGCGGCAAGGCTAGCAGAGCCTCTACTATTTTGGGATTGATCCATTCTGATATCAGCGGTCCGCTGCCCCATATGTCATTAAATGGTTCAAGGTATGTTTTGACATTTATTGATGATTATTCTCGCTTTACATGGGTATTCTTTCTCAAAAACAAGTCAGAAGTGCTTGGAAAATTCAAGGATTTTAAGGCTTCTGTTGAGACCACCACTGAGAGCAAGATCAAAGCTCTTAGATCTGATAATGGTGGGGAATATATCAAGTCCGAGTTGCTGCAACTTTGTGCCCAAAGCGGAATCAAGATCCAACATACAGTTCCCTACACACCCCAGCAGAACGGTGTAGCGGAAAGGAAAAACCGGTCACTGAAAGAGATGGCTACATGCATGATTGAATCAAAAGGTTTGGCTGCAAATCTTTGGGCTGAAGCAATCAATGTTGCTGCATATATACAGAACCGAGTTCCACATTCATCCGTGAAAGGTATGACTCCTTTCGAAGCATTCTTTGGTCACAAACCGGATGTGTCAAATTTGAGAGTTTTTGGCTCTACTGCATGGGCTAGAATTCCTTCTGAGAAGAGACGAGCTTTGGATCCACAAAGTATCGAGTGCATATTGATAGGATATGGGGAAGAATCAAAAGCATATAAAATCATGGATATCAGATCTAAAAAGATATTCATAGAGCGCAGTGTGCAGTTTGAAGAACCGCTTCAAGAATTGCAACTAGTTGAGGAGAAAACTGCCGATTCACCGCCTTCACCAGAAGAAGATTCGAGCAGCGATAATGAATGTATGAGTTCTGATATTTCTGATATTGTAGCAGCATATGATGATCATGACATATCAGGTTCGGAATCCGACCATTCAGATCTCCCTCAGTTACCAAAGTGGGCCCAAAATACTCTACAATCTGCTGGTTCTAGTCTTGGAAATCCTGCTGATCCGAGACGAACAAGAGGAGACTTTCAAAGGGCAGGTATGGCTCTTTCTATTGCTGATCCATTTCTTCCTGAGATTTGTTATTTGATGGCTGGTTCAGATCCCCAATCATATTATTCAGCCCATCGAGATCCGAGATGGAAAGATGCCATGGATGAAGAGTACAGTTCTCTTCAAAAGAACAACACATGGGAGCTAGTTTCTCTTCCACCTGGAAGAAAATTAGTGAAGTGTAAATGGGTCTACCGTACTAAAGCACTATCAGCAAATATAAAGCAAGGTTGGTGGCAAAAGGTTTTTCCCAAGTCCAAGGAGTGGACTACACAGAGACCTTTGCACCGGTTGCAAAGATGGATTCCATCCGCCTTGTTTTAGCTATTGCCGCATCCAAGCACTGGGAGGTGCATCACATGGATGTGAAGAGTGCATTTTTACATGGAGACCTTGCTGAAGAGGTCTATATGCAGCAGCCAGAGGGTTATACATCAGATCCATCATTGGTTTGCAGATTGAAGAAGTCTTTGTACGGGTTAAAACAGGCCCCAAGAGCTTGGTACGCAAAGATGGACTCCTTCCTTCTTTCTCAGAATTTCCAAAGATGCAAATCTGATCCGAATGTCTATCTTCAGCGAGTTAAAGGTAATTTGTTGGTTATTGTACTTTATGTTGATGATCTGCTTATTACTGGTAGCACACTTACTTCAATAAGCAAGCTAAAAACTGCCTTAAATCTAGCCTTTGACATGAGCGATTTGGGCTTGCTGAGTCACTTTTTGGGCTTGGAGATAGCTCAAAATTTCGATGGGATCACTATATCTCAGCAAAAATATGCTTCCGACCTGTTATTGAAGTTTAATATGGCTGAATGTAAGGCAGCCCCGTTCCCATTCCTCTCAGGAATCAGTCTTGAGGAGGGAGATTCCACACCGCTTGCAGATTGCAGTATGTATCGACAGTTGATTGGTTCACTACTTTATTTGACACATTCACGGCCTGATATCTCATATGCCGTGAGTGCAGTGTCAAGATATATGCAGCAGCCACATGAGCTTCATTGGCGAGCAGCCAAGCGGATCTTGCAGTATGTGCAAGGTACGAGACAGTTTGGCATACATTATGCTGCAGATTCTGAGCTAGATTTCATTGGTTTTACTGATTCAGATTGGGCAGGTGATAGCATTGATCGGAAGTCCACTTCCGGTTATGTTTTCATGATTGGTCATGGTGCTATTTGCTGGTCCAGCAAAAAGCAAGCAGCCATTGCACTTTCTTCAGCAGAGGCAGAGTATCGAGGGGCAGTCAATGCCTGCATTCAGGCAGTTTGGTTGCAGGGTATTCTTTCCGAGTTTGGTTTTGGTGGCACTACTTCGACTGTCCTATTTTGTGACAATCAAAGTGCTATCAAGATCTCCACAGATCCAGTTCAGCGGCAGAGGACCAAGCACATTGAGATTCATATGCATTACATTCGACAGTTGGTGCATGACCGCACCATCATTCTGCAATATTGCCCTACTGATGAGCAAATTGCAGACATCTTCACCAAGAGCTTCACTGAGAAGAAGTTCTCTTACCTCCGTTCACTGTTGGGGGTGAGTTCCATCATGGTGGAGACAGATTGATTCATTATTATGCTTTAGACTTGAGGGGGGGCTTTCTTCCCACTGGGTTTTCCCTCTTTCCTCACTTAGTTTATTTTTCAGCATTTTTTGGATTATTGTATTGGGGTGACCTTTGGTCTTAGTTACCAGGGCCCCACATTATTTTAGTTGGCACATCATAGTCTAGCTTGAGGGGGGGTGTTCGGATATCCATCATCTATTTCGGGATACATATCTATTTCAGGATCATCTATTTCGGGATACATATCTACTTCAGGATCTTGCATGATCTATTTCAGGATATGCAGTCCAGTCACCAGTTTGATGCCTCCAGCACCTTATCCACCTTCTTCTAGCACCCGGGAGCCACTTTCCACAGAGTTTTAGCCCTCCTAAGCTGAAAGGCGCCCTCTTCTCACCTACTGACTGAGAAGGGCGCACTTGCTCACCTACCACTGCAGATTCACTCCAGTTACATTCAGTTAGCTCCGATTCTGATTGATTTCACTCCGATTTCACTCCTGACTGACTGTTTCACCTCCGATTGACCTCCAGTTCGATTAGGTGACTTGCTCTGACTCCAGTTAGCCTCCCATGCGCCCCCACTGAGCCTCCAGATCCTATATCAGTGCTACACACTTCAGTTACATTTATTATGATCAGTTAGACTCAGCTTGACACCTGGATGACTGTTTGTTGTGATTGATGAGCAACACCGATGATTGATGAGGACTCCTAGATTGAGTCAAGCTACTCCATTTCAGTGATTCGAATGCCTACTTAGTCAATTCGAATTGCCATTGACAGATAATTGGATTGTATTGTAATCTATTGTAATTCATTCACCCTTTCTGGGATAGAGAGCACTGCTGCATGTTTTTGCACAGTTTTGCACCATATCTTCTTATTCATCTGTTGTGACTGATTTATTTGTTCATTAGATCTGCTGTGACTAACTTTACAATGTGACCCCACCACAAAACCTCGAAATAGAATCCCAGGACTGATTATGAGCACAAGGCTCAACCTACTGGATATCCCAGGGCACAAATTACATGTGGTCACCACAAAACCTTGAAAGAGCATCCCAGGACTGATTACGAGCACAAGGCTCAACCTATCGGATCTCCCAGGGCACAAATTACATGTGGTCATGGCAAAACCTCAAAAGAGCATCCCAGGACTGATTACGAGCACACGGCTCAACTTATCGAATCTCCCAGGGCACAAATTACATGACCTAGGACAAAACCTCGAAAGAGCATCTGCCAGATATCCCAGGGCACAAATTACATGCCATAGGCAAAACCTCGAAAGACTATCTGTAGATCTCCCAGGGCACAAATTATATGTCCTCCCAAGCAAAACCTCGAAAGAGCATTTGCCAGATATCCTAGGGTACAAATTGCATGCCATAGGCAAAACCTCGAAAGACTATCTGCAAATCTCCCAGGGCACAAATTACATGCTTATCTGCACAACCTGTTCCACGGCCACAGAGTATCAACCTGATACTCACCATACATCATCCTGATGTACACATGATCATCCTGATCATCATCACTGCAACATCCTGCTACATGTCATTTGGAGCAACATCCTGAAGCTCGTCATCCATGATCTTCCTGATCATACAATGCATCTACCTGATGCATACCAAGTATCCACCTGATCATACAGTGTATCCACCTGATACAAATACAAAAACATGATCTACCTAATAATACAATGTATCCACCTGATAGATATACAGATACATGGTCAAGCATCCAACATGATGCGTACATACATATAAATGATCCAACTGATCATATCCAGCATCCAACATGATGCGTACATACATATACATATAAATGATCCAACTGATCATATCCAGCATCCAACATGATGCATACATACATATATAAATGATCCAACTGATCATACAAAGCAGAAACCAGAACATCATCCTGATGCTCATCATCCAGCGCTTACATCCACAGCCATGTGAAGGATCCTCCTTCCAACATGCTTGGAATGGCTTCAGCAAATGTGTCCATCACTTCTTCCTCGAAGTGTCATCAATCTAAAGAACACCAAGCATCTCCCTGAAGTACTCGAACTTCACCCTGGCTAGTGGCTTCGTCAGCACATCTGCAATCTGCTCATCTGTCGCAACATAAAAGAGCTTCATAGCTCCTTTCTGCACCATATCCCTGATATGGTGATATTTGATCTCTATGTGTTTCAACCTGTCATGAAACACTGGGTTCTCGGACAGGTTCACACAACTTTGGTTATCACAAAAGATACAAGTAGCATCCAACGGGAGATCAAATAACTCAGACAATTGCTTCCGTAGCCATACTGCCTCACAACTAGTTGAACAGGCTGCAACATACTCTGCCTCAGCTATACTCAATGCTATGCAGGACTGCTTCCTTCTAAACCAAGAGATCACACCTGATCCCATACTAAAGCAGCACCCAGATGTGCTCTTCCTATCTGCAGCACTGCCAGCCCAATCTGAATCAACATAACCCTGTAGGTTAAACTTTTGATTCACTTCATACTTGAGCCCATAATCCACTGTACCCTTCAGGTACCTCAGAACATGCTTTACAGCAACCAGGTGAACACTCCTCGGATCCGTCAGGAACTGGCTTAATGTGTTCACCATAAAGCAAATATCTGGTCTCGTGTTCGTCAGGTACATCAAGGACCCAATCATCTGACGATACATAGAGACATTAACTGGCTCAGATGAAGCATCACATAGAAGCTTCAGATTCATTGCCATAGGTGTGGCCATGGCCTTGCAATCCATCATCCCGAATCTCTTCAGGATATCTACTGTGTACTTCCCTTGACCAAGGAAGATCCCACCTGCACTCTGCCACACCTCCATACCTAGGAAATAATGCATCATTCTCAAATCTTTCATATCGAACTCGGCAGCAAGCTTCCTCTTAGTATCTGCAATCAATCTGTCATCTACTGTTACAAATAAGTCATCCACATACAGGAGTAGAATCACAGGATTCCCTTCCTCAACCTTGTAGTAAAGGTTGGAATCCGCTTTACTCTTGGTAAAGCCCAAACTAGATAGGAAACTGTCCATCCTACTATACCATGTTCTGGGAGCTTGCTTCAAGCCATACAAGGCTTTCTTCAATCTGCACACATATGACTCCCTATCATGTATTTCGAAACCGAGTGGTTGCTCCACATATACTTCCTCTTCAACTACACCATTCAAGAAAGCAGCCTTGACATCCATCTGGTGTATTTTCCATTTCATTGCTGCAGCCAGGGCACGTACTATTCAGATGGAAGTATACCTGGCTACAGGTGCAAAAGTTTCTTCATAATCTATTCCCTCTTTCTGAGAGAAGCCACGAGCTACGAATCTTGCTTTGTATTTCTCTACACTGCCATCTGGAGTATGCTTGATTTTGTAGATCCAATTGGAAGTCACAACAGACTTCTCTTTAGGTCTTGGGACAACATCCCAAACATCATTCTTCATTATTGATTGGTATTCCTCAACCATGGCATCCTTCCATTCTTTCTTTTCCCCTGCTTCTTCATAACTGGAAGGTTCTTTGTTCATAATGTCACAGAGTAAAGCAACATAGCTGGTATGTGATCTGGTTCTCTTCTTTGCTCTGTGTTCTTCTTCTGGAATGCCAACTCTTTCTGCATCTTGAATGAGCTCTCTAGCCCATGCAGGTTTCCTCTTGTGAGAGTTATCCTCACAGGGTGGATCCACAGGTTCTTGCGGGTCTTCAAACTCACGAACAACTTCTGGAATTGCTTCAATCATGGTAGTGTCTTGAAATCTAGTTTCCTTAGGTTCTTCATAAACTTCGATAGGTGCCTTCCTTGATTTGATGAATGCTGAGTTTTCATCAAATGTTACATCCCTGCTGACATCAATCTTCTTGAACCCTGGAAAGTATATTCTATAAGCCTTCGAGCTTTCACTATAACACACAAAGATACCCTTCTTTCTTGAAGGATCTAGTTTGGTCCTCTTTTCCTTTGGGACATGAGTGTATACTAGACAACCAAATATTCTAAGATGGCTGACTTCGGGTTTCTTACAAGAAAAGACTTCTTCTGGAGTTTTGTTGTCCAATGTCTTGTGGGGTGTTCTATTCTGCACATATACAGCTATTCTAGTTGCTTCTGCCCATAGATGCATAGGTAGATCCTGGTCATGTAGTATTGCCCTTGGTCCTTCCATGATTGTTCTGTTCTTCCTTTCTGCAACTCCATTCTGTTGAGGATTATAAGGAGCAGTCAACTCCCTCTTAATCCCTGAATCACTGCAAAGCTTCTTGAAGTCACCTGAGGTGAATTCTCCACCATTGTCAGATCTGAATGTTTTGATCTTCTTGTCAGTTTGATTCTCCATCAAGGTTTTGAATTCCTTGAACTTATCAAACACCTCATCTTTGTTCTTCAAGAAGTATACCCAAGTCTTCCTGGAGAAGTCATCAATAAATGAGACATAGTAAACATACCCACTTAGAGAACTGGATGACATAGGACCACATACATCTGAGTGGATGATTTCCAGGATGTCTTTTGCCTTGCTTTCACTACTTGGAAAATCCTTCTTGATGTTCTTACCTTTTGCACATCCTTTGCAAACACCTTCATGTTTGGTCTTGATTTCAGGAAGACCCTCTACAACCTTGCTTTCAATTGGAAGTGCCCTATAGTGCATATGAGCAACTCTTCTATGCCAAAGTTCACTTGGCTCCATGGATTCATGTACCATGGCATGTTTAGGTTGTCCCTTCAATTTATACAAACCTCCCTCTTGCTCTCCAACCACTACTGCATCATCTATGGTCTTTCCCTTTGGCCACATTAGGACTTGGCCATCCACAAATGCAACCCTCATACCTTTTGCATCCAATGCAGAGATGGAGAGTAAGTTCTTCTTGATCCCAGGTACATAAAGGAATTCTTTCATCTTCAAATATTTTCCAGAATCTAGGTTGTAGCAGGCTTCACCACTTCCTTTGATTGGGTATTGATAATTATCCCCAAGTTTCACCTTATGGGGTGATTCATGTTCAGATATATTCACAAAAGATTCCTTAAACCCAGTCATGTGTTTGGAAGCCCCACTGTCAATCAACCAATCATTACAACCATGGGAGATAGTACCTGTGAGAGCATAAATGAGAACATACTCTTCTTCACTTGATGAGTCATCATCACTATCACTTTCTTCCCTAGCCTTCTTCTTTGGGGGTTCATCATCTTCGGCAGCATGAGCATGATATCTTCTTTTGTTATTCTTCTTCTTCTTGTTGAAGTTGTTGTTGTCTTTCTTCTTCTTGGGACAATCTGAAGCAAAGTGTCCCTTCTCATTGCAATTGAAGCATCTAAGATCTTTCTTATCTTTATGATAATGGTGGTGTGAGAATTTCCTGTTATGAGATGATTCCTTCTTGGACTTGCCTTTCCTCGCATGTGCTGTGAGAGCTTGATCTTCATTTCTCATCTTTTCTTCTCGGGCCACAAGCCTAGCTTATTCTTGAGAGCATTCTTCCCGCAATCTGTCAAAGGATATCAACTTCTTCCTTGCACAAATTCCTTGAATAAAGGAATCCCATGACCTGGGTAGGCCATTTAGAGTGTTCATCACCACTTCACCATTCTCCACCATTTCATCCATTGCTTCTAGTTGTTCCTTGATCTGGGAGACCCTTGAAAAATAAGATTGAATGGTTTCTCCATTCTGAAACTTTACTCCTTTCAATTGGTTCCGCAGGGTCATCTTCCGATTTATGTTCTTCCCTTCAAATAGCTTGGCCAAAGAGTCAAACATCTCCTTGGGTGTCTTTAGAGAAGACACATTGGGTATGAGATGGTCTTTGATAGAATCAGCAATGATTCTCTTTGCCTTGACCAAGTTCTTCTTATGCAATACCTTAGCCTCTTCATCCTCTGGGATAGGGATGTCTTCTTTTACATATGAGTCCAACTCATTTTCTTCCAAGACTAACCCAATCCTATACTTCCAAGCTCGGAAGTTATCATCTCCCTCAAGATTATCCTCAAGCTTGGTGTGGTGAGACATCTTAAAGAGTACTTCAAATGGAAATAGAAAAGATTTAGGTCTTACCACTTGAAATGCTGAAAACTGGATCTCGTCCCGGATTAGGGTTTGTCGAAAAAATCTTAAAAATTCAAAATGTGAATTTCAACTTTCTGAAAAGATAGAAAGATGCGCCTTGATGAGCTGATCAGCCTGGTGCATTCAGAATTTGAGATCAGCAAATCTTTACCCTTCAGATTTGCCTTTTTGTCCTCCGAGGTTCACTAGGGAGAGCCCTGAATTAGGGTTTGAGTTTCCTGGAGATCTACCCAGCCAAAAATCTCGATCCAAATCTCTAAACTTTGATTTTTGCAAGGAGCTTCCAGCTATGTCTTCAGATTTCAGAAATTCCTATTTTTGTGGAAACCCTAATTTTTTAGGGCCAAATCTGAAAATGCTCAGAATTGAATTCTGATTGGACAGATAGATTCTCCTTGGTGAGTAGAGTCAATCTACTATATTGTTTTTCCAAAATCTGTGTAGAGAAACCCAATAAACAAGAAACTCAAGTTTCCGTCACTGTAAAATGTCTTCTTCTCAGGTTAGCTCTGATACCATGTTAAATTTTGAGCATTAATTCACAATACTCTTGGATCTTTACTAAGAGAATAACATATACAGTATATCATTGCATAACAATCTCAATAAGCATGACAAGCATCACAAGAATCAAAAGCATGAGAGACAAGAGACATAGAGTTTCCGTGGGGAAAACCCTAAGGTGAAAAACCCCACAACTTCCTCAGAGATAGAGAGAGCAATGGCTCAACCAAAGTACAACCAAAATACACTTGAGATAGTCTCCTAGTAGCAGATGATCCTCCTCCTCACTAGTGCGCCACTTTCTGAGTGAGAGAAGTGTGTCTTTCCGAATGATCCAAATAGAGATCTCCCGATCTCTATTTATACTAACCTGTTTTCCCAGTGACCTTATGGGGCCGACTTGTATAGCTAGGTACATCCATAATATAATATATAATTCAGGGTCGACCCCACACATGGTGGTCTAATAACTTGTCGCCAAGTACACACACTTGCGACACTTGTCAATCCACATGATGACACTTCCTTATAAAGGGATAACACATCTCTAATAAGGGTACAATAAATATATATGAAATACATTCCGAAGTTACACATACATCAACACGTATTTTTAAACGTGGGGTTAAAACAACCCCTCTAATTATAGGACCATTATGATAAGCCCTCTTTTGGAAAGTTATATGGAATTGTTTTGGAAAATTTGATTATCATATATGGTTGGAAAGTCCGAGAAAAAGGGCTAAAAGCTAGATTGGTTTTAAAGCTATCATTCAATTGTAGGCTGCCAAGTTATGCTCAGGATCATTGCAGAGCAATGTAGTAATAATAAAACCAAGCTTTTGTGTTGCTTCATCGACTTTAGGAAAGGGTTTGAGGCTATGCCTAGAATTAACCTTTGGAATAAATTATAAGAGTTAAAGGTCCCATTTGAGTTGAATTATTGCAATAAGGTTGTATGAGAATGTCATTGTTAAGATTAAGAAAACTAAGGGTTGGTTGGAAGAAATTAATTGTAATATAGAAATTAATCAAGGATGTCCTATATTCCCTACTCTTATTGACATTTACATTGACAAGTTAGAGGTATGTTTAGAAAAAACAAGATGTATTTGCACCACTTTAGCTAGAATATAGTCATCATCCTTCTTCTTCACACTAATGATATTGTTCTTATGGCCTGGAATCCCTCTAGATAATCTTGACAAACAATTAAGAATTATCAAGGATATTTGTTCACATGGTGTAACAAAAAACATTGACAAAACAAAGGTTATGATTATAAATGCAAAAATTTCAATTATACTAATTTTTGGTATGACAATAACAATTTAGAGGAAGTTACTTCATATAAATATCTCAATGTCAACCTTCATTACAAGCTTAATTGGAACCATATAATTGAGAAAATGATTGTAAATCAACCAACTTATGGTTGTAGGAAAAACTACTCATTTTTTATACTCTCATCATTCATGTTATCTAATATGGATGTGAAGTTAACTGGGGTTGTAGTATCTCTAGAGAATCATGAAGAAATTCAAGCAAATCCAAAATTGTTTTATAATTTTAAAATAAAAAACAATGCAACCTACTTATTCTCCTCATAGAAGTGGGTAGAAGTGGGTCTTCCCCTATTGAAAGTATGGATATTGATAGATACTTAATGTACAAGCACAAGACAACAAACATGATCGACTTCCTAAGATTGCTTCAAATTCTAGTCAAAACCCCCTTCAGCTCAAGATGGATTGGCATAAAATGTCAAGTCTTTTCTATATCATTGGAGAATAGAGGAGGAGGTCGCTTTGTAGAACATTGATAGCATTAAAATTACTATTACATCTAAATTTAAGGTATATTGTGGTGCAACGAAGAATTTTGAGACAAGAAAATTAAGATACTATAAGTGGTCATTAACCATAATCTATAAGATTAAAAGTATCTTTTATTATAACTCTAGCTTAAAGAAGAAAATCGTCATTGCTAATTTAAGAGTGAAATCTCAGGAGCTCCATAGTGAAACATAGCATTGGATAATTCATAAAACATCGTTAGATGAAATAATTTATCGTATTTGCAATATTAAGAAGGGGGAGGATGAAGATACTCTTAGAATGTCTTTCTTATGCCAACTCTAGATCTCAATTTCAAAATGTTTTTAACATTATCAACCTTCCTAACCTTTTGACCCATCAAAGTGATGGAGATTTAAGAATGCTTCTCTCAAGTCTTTTTAGGCATATAAATAAAATTCCAAAGCAATCCAAGTAATTCCTTACCATTTTTTCTTAGGGTTTGATATGCCGAAATTGGTCATAGTGGATGTTAAGACTCAACATCACCATCATTATATATAGACATTGTGGAGACTATTTACTTTCATTAATGGGCTTTTCTTGTCCTATATGAGATCAATTATCACCCTTAGCAATCTTTTGGGATTTTCTCTGTGGCCTTTTTTTTTCCAATAATGTCCTTATTATTAGTCGCTTGTTAAAAATGGACAATATATCATTTAATTTTTCTTTTTTTTTAAGAAATGAAATTTTTTTGGTAGAAAAGGTTTTGTGGAAATGACATAATAGATATATAATATTGTAATCATATTATTTTGTAATGTAAGGTCACAAGGTTATGGTCACGAGTCTTGAGTTATTTTGATGTAACATTGTATAAGGATACTTTTTGTTTTTCTCATGTAACCACACATGAGAAACCCTTGGAGACTTCGCCGCTATCAATGAGTGGTAGTTAGGGTTAACTTTGGTGTACACTTACCCAACAATGACACAAGTACTAGCATATCATAGATATCTGATCTAGGGACTTGAACTTGAGACTTCTTATTTCGATTCCCAACACAACCACTTAAACTAACCCACTAAAGTCAATTATATAAGACTACTTATATTAAATACAACTTAAACCAGATAATTTAAAATATAGTTACTTTATTAAAAAAATTGAATCATAAGTTTAAATGTGCTTTCTATACCTTAAGTGTTCTCTAACCAAATTGAACATGTGTGATTATAGAAGCTCTTGTTTTAACAATGCTGAAATTAATGCATGAAACTAATGTAATCATAAGAAGAGTTAATCTTTAATTTTAGTGCTAAATCACTTTCAATGTAAATATTAAGAGAGTTAATATTTTATTTTTTTATATTTTTATATTCTTTATTAACATTTTATTTTTATTATTTTTTAAATTTTAATAAAAATAATTATTCATATTTTATTTTCTTCTCCATTGCCCCATTACATTTATATCACCACATCACATCACATTTTAATATTTCCATTACCAAATCACATTTATATCAAATGTATAAAATATTAACCATTTACATTCATTATCAACTACCTTACCACAAATTATATATATTCAAATTCATTTTAAAACTCTCAATCTCGTGCCATGTGATATTTGACATGATCTTGCACAATATCAATCCTATTATCATTACATTCTACTTCATTCCTACAGAATTCAATCCTATTATCTAAGTACCAAGAACAAGAACAAACTAAAAATCATATATATATAGTTACAGTTCAATCCTATTATCTGCGTACCAAGAACAAGAACAGGATATATATATATATACCTCATAGGAACTGATAGGTGCTATCACAGCAGTCTTTTAGAAATAGGCTTAGCCTGGATAGTCACTACCACGGTACCACCTTCCAAGCACAAGATCCAAAACGTAATCAGACCGGTTAACCACTAGTGCAAAAATGTTGCTACTGCTAGAAAGGATGCCGATTGAACTGAATACCTATGTCGATGCCGATTGAACTGAATACCTATGTCTGGAAAGTACTCTGCCTATTGAACTGAAGACCTATGTCTGGAAAATACTTATTACACAATGTGGAAAAAAACTTGTATATGTAAGGCTTCTCCAGAGTGACTATAAAATATACTGCTCATGGGAAGAAAGGAACCTGTATCAACAACAAAGCTATCAATTAACAACCCATATAGTCAAATGCTCCCAGGGAGAAGGACCTAAAATTCACAACTTGCATGCCGTTGATGAAGGTGTTATGAGGCTCGAACCCAAGAAAATAACTATGAACATGATCCTATAAAAACGAGGTTCTTTATTGAACAGAAATTGAACTATCAACACATAGCAAGCTTGGCTTCGGTTCATTGGTGAGGGAGTATTATGCTCTCCAACAGGATTCTATTTTAACCGTGGTCTACCTCACCCGAACAGGCTGGTGCAAGTCTCAGACTTTGGAGGAATAGATACCCGTCAGGGGAATTATGGCAGAATAGATATTCCTCAGAGCTAACTCCTTAACCAAACGAAGTCCATGTTATGAGTTGCAACCCTGGGGCATGTTCGTTGAAAGCAATCATAAAATAAACCGATTACAAAAAAATCAACTTCCTTACTTGTACTGTAAACAACTGGTACGAAGACCCACTTGGTGCATGATGCTCGGACTGAAAACACATGAAATAAAATGAATAATTAACCTACGACATGACCTAAATCAAAGAAATCTCGAGACCCTATAGTCATTCTATTTGACTTGAGACCAAATTTATTTTGGATCCAGCATAGTTATGAGCGTGGTTTATTGGTTGAAAAAAATGTTAAGATACCTGAGTTATAGCAATCTCCAAAGTGGGTAAGAGGCCGAGCTGAGCATGAGAAAGAGGAATGCCATCGATGATCTCCACGGCTTCTGTGCTGTTGTTGTTATCAAAACATGCCAGTCTCTGGATAAGTAGGAAATTGAACAAGCTCAACAACACCAAATGGCTCAAACACCTGTAAATACCATGATCCACCAGAAAGAAACAACAGGCCAACAAGTAAAAATATAAAGCTAGTAAAAATATAGAGCAAGAATTTTGTTTTACTAGTTTCATTCACTCTAAAATTTCATTGAATTAATGAATTAAATTTGTGTTCCTGCCGAAGCTGATCCTCGGTTATGTTGAAATGTAGATTACCAACATACAATATTCTGGCTCCACCGTAATAGGGCCCAATAAATCCACCTGCATCTCCAACGACTCCAGCAACATTTGATTGCACTAGATTTTTTTAAGGCTCTGAAGGTTTTACCATTACAGGCTGACAAAGCAGCAGCTGACCAGATAATGCTATTGCCATTGGAACGGACATGGCATCATAAAACCCAATGTACATACAAATTAAATGTTTGTATTAAAAAATCAACCCCACATTAATCCAGTTCCCTAATTTAGGTTCAAAATCACAACATTCTTAAATATCAATTTACAGCTTTGGAATTTTATTTTAATATAGCATGGAAAACAAACCAATGGTGAATATAGAGTAAATTACATACCCAGCACCATTTGACCGTTTGGAATTACGATCCATTATAAGCCTCACATCATGTACCTGTAGGAATTCCAAGTCAGTAGATTTAGCAACAAATTTATTAATTTCCTGACAGTTTGGAAGCTAAAACTTACAAGAATGGGGACTCCATCACAACATGGTTAAATAGTGGCGCTATAATCCTGCAAAACCATTATTTTTTATAATGACTAGTATGGCTCCCTCTAGTGTTATAGAGTACAACTTTCTTGATGTATGTGACGATATGAACACGTAGAGCCATGTTAAAAGTATGCATATGAGAAGAGATAGTATGTTTCTTATCTCAACGGTTCCGTCAGCAGAGAAAATTTGGATGCCTGGGTTTGGAATTTAGAAGCCTACTTAAAGATCCAAAAGAATATTTGATGTTTCAGATCTCAGATGGAGGTTATGTTGAGAGATTTCTTCTGAATCCATCGCATTTGTTTATAATTATGTACGTTTCGGACTAGTCAAATATGGTCCATCATCGAGATGCGAGAATATTGGATGATTAGAAGCTCATAGTTGCTGAAGTTCATACGGAGGACCAAGCCCTCATAGTTGCTGAAGTTCATACGGAGGACCAAGCCCTTAATTGGTAGCACTCCTACAATTAGATGTTTGCTGCTTCTAATCTACCAGATATCACATTGTGGTTGGATTTTAAATTCGCAATTTTTTCATGGTGGACTTTTTAATTCTTGTTTTTTCATCGAGCAACCGGAAAGATTACAAGGACAGAGCAACAGGAAAATTTGAAGAAAATACCTACTCCATTCTACATCACAAAAAAATCAAACTTACAGATTGCCGCAGTTTCCAGAGAGATTGCACGAATTCAAAACTGCATCTGTTCTGGTTACTGAATGGACATTCACACCGGGAGCCAGGCAATTGCAAGGCAAAACAAACCTTTTCCACCACAAGTTTGGCAACTTCGCTGTAAGACAGATGCAACAAGAAATGCAGCCACTGTAATTGGAAATCCATAAAACGTTTTGAACAGCTAAAAATACATATCCCACAAATAAACTGCTTCTCTGAATTTGCATTTACAGTCAGTAAATGCAGTGGAACAATGGAAACCTCGAAACTTAAAAAATGCAGAGAAAATCGCTCAGAAAATCACAGGCTGCTCACGAAAAAGGGTTTGATTTGCTGTAGCAAGGGCTCTCACAGACTATTGAGGGTTGCATCGAATTGTGCCCATAATTCTGTGTGAGGGAAAATGCAATTAATACTCCTCGACTGTCATAAAGCAGCACTTAATAAACCCTTTTCCACGTCTGAGACAACACTCCACCTCCAACACCTTTACAATATGAAAAAATTAAACTCTGAAATTAAGGTTGTGAATATTTTTTTTATATTTATATTTTGCACTAATAGTCGGCAATGATAAAATTAGTAAAATTAGTCAAATCACGCTCTATAATCTTATTTTTCTTAAACCTTAGCTAATTATATAGTCATTTTAACCTATCCTACAAATTATTACACTAAGGCGGAACATATAGTCTCGACCTATAGCAAGGACTAATAAAAAAGATAGAAACTATAATCCATTCTCTCATTTATGGTCACAAGGATAGGAATTGCAGATTGAGAGAAACAAATACTTCAAACATACCAAAAGAAAAATATAAGAAAGTAGGAAAAGAAAAACATATCACTGAAGAAAAGGCAGAATGCAATGTTGCATTTTATGCTAAAAATAAAAAGTGTCAATGGTATGTAGATAGTGGTTGTTCAAAACATATGACATGAGATCCAAATAAATTTCTCACCCTAAAGAAAAGGATAAAGGAAATGTTACCTTTGGAGATAATGCATCTACCAAAATACTTGGAAGAGGCATAGTTAGTTTGGGTGACAATAAGGCCAGAGCAGAAAATGTCTTACTAATTGAAATTTTGAAGCATAATCTCCTTAGTGTAAGTCAAACATGTGATCAAGGACGTATCTTCATCTTTGACTACAAAAAATGTGAGATTAGAGAAAAGGATTCAGGAAAATTAGTGGCTATTGCACCAAGAACTTCATGTAATGTTTATGTGTTGAACACAAATGATGAAGATAAATGTTGTATGAGTCGAGAATATGAGAGTTGGCTGTGGCATAGAAGATTGGGACATATGAACTTTGAAAATCTAATAAAATTGTGCATAAAAGAAGCTGTAAGAGACTTACCCAAAAATTCTAAAACCTCCAAATATTGTTTGTAGGCACTGTTAACATGGGAATCAGACAAAAGTTAGTTTCAAGACGAAGGAGTACTCCACCTCAAAACCACTAAAAATTGGTTCACATTGATCTATGTGGACCAACAAGGACTAAGAGTATGCAAGGTGACTACTATTTCATGTTATTCATTGGTGACTTCACAAGAATGAATTGGGTATTATTTCTCAAAGAAAAATATGAAGCATTTGAAAAGTTCAAAATATTCAAAGCACATGTTGAAAATGAGACTGATATAAAAATCAAAACTCTAAGATCAGAGAATGGAGGGGAATTCACCTCAAATGACTTCAATGCTTTCTGTGAGGATAATTCGATCAAAAGACATTTTCCAGCTCCAAGGACGCCTCGACAAAATGGTGTTGTGGAAAGGAAAAATAGAAGTGTTCAAGAGGCAGCCAAAACTATGTTGAATGAAGCCGAACTTTTAGACATATACTGGGGAGAAGTAGTATACACAGCTGTATATATACTAAACAGAGCACAAATAAGAGTCAACCATAACAAAAAACCATATGAATTATGGTTTGGCAGGCCAACCTTCATTAAACATTTCAAAGTATTTGGAAACAAGTGTTATATAAAAAGAGATAATGATAATCTAGGAAAATTCGACTCCAGATATGATGAAGGAATATTCCTTGGTTACTCATCCAACAAAAAGGAGTACAGGTGCTACAATCTGAAGCTAAATAAAATGGTGGAAAGTGCTAATATAAAAGTGGATGACTTGAAAATCACTCAAACAATCCCTAGAAGTAATGAAAGACTAAGCAATCAAGATGATGACGAAGTAACATAAATTAAAAAGGAATATTTGAAAAATGAAGAAGAAGACAAGGAAGAAAGAGAAGAAGAAGAAGAACTCTTTCTAGAAGTAAATGAAGAGTCACCAAGGAAAGACACAAAATATCCATCAAGAAGAACACAACTAAACCATCCAGAGAGTCTAATAATTGGTGACAAAGATGTTGTAACTCAAACTAGAAGACAATTAAGAATGGACTCAAAACAAGCATTGGTATCCCTCATAGAGCCTAAAATAGTTGCAGAAGCCAACAAAGACAAAAATTGGATTAAAGCCATGAATGAAGAACTGAACCAAATAGAAAAAAATCAAACCTGGGAACTAGTTCCAAGACCAAAGAATAAAAATGTAGTTGGTACAAAATGGGTCTTCAAAAACAAATTTAATGAAAATGGACAAATAGTCAGAAATAAAGCCAGACTAGTATGAAAAGGAAATGCTCAAGTGGAAGGCATTGACTTTGAAGAAAAATTTGCCCCAGTAGCCAGATTAGAAGCAATAAGAATGTTTCTTTCATTTGCAAGTTATAAAAACCTCAAGGTATATCAGATGGATGTCAAATCAACATTTCTCAATGGAAATCTAAAAGAAGAAGTCTATATAGAGAAACCTGATGGATTTATCCTATCAGATAAACAATAGTATGTTTGTAAACTGAAGAAAGCACTATATGGTCTCAAACAAGCCCCTAGAGCATAGTTTTCTAGACTTGATGAATACTTACAACAACAAGGTTACAAAAGAGGAATTGCTTATAGCAATTTGTATATCAAAATAGAAAATCAGAACATGACAATTATTGTAGTATATGTGGATGATATTATATTTGGAAGTACTCTAAATTCCCTGAGTAAACAGTTTTCTACAACAATGCAAAAAGAATTCGAAATGTCAATGCTTGGAGAGTTGACATTCTTCTTAGGGTTGCAAGAGTCACAATTAGGCAAAGGAATTTTTATGTCTCAAACGAAATATATCAAAGAAATGTTAAAGAAGTTTAAAATGGAGGACTACAAACCTGGTAGCACCCCTATGGTCACTGGATGCAAATTGAGTAAGGATGATGACTCATTGGAAGTGGATCATACTATTTACAGGTCATTGATTGGAATCTTGCTATATGTGGCATCCACAAGACTAGATGTGATGCAAGTTGTAGGAGTAGTGGCAAGATTTCAATATGATCCAAAAGAAACACATGTAATTGCAACCAAAAGAATTCTCAAATATTTAAAAGGAACCATGGACTTTGGATTGTGGTATTCTAAAGGAGAGGATTTTACACTAACTGCATACACTGATGCTAATTGGGATGGAAGCATTGATGACAGAAAAAGCACGAGTGGAGCAACATTCTTTTTAGGAGATTGTCTCGTGTCATGGCTGAGAAAAAAACAAACATCCATTTCACTAGCTACAATGGAGGTTGAATACATTGCTGCTGCATCATGTTTTACTCAAGTTATATGGATGAAGCAAACATTAGAATATTTACATGTGAAGTATGAGCATCCAATTGTAATAAACTATGACAATACAAGTGCCATAAATATATCTAAAACTCCTATTATGCACTCCAAGACAAAACATATTCCAATAAAGTATCATTTTCTAAAGGATCAAGTATCACAGAAAGTTGTCAAGCTAGAATTTGTTGATACAAAAGAAAAAATAACAGACATCTTCACTAAGCCACTACCCAAGGAAGTATTTGAACATGTTAGGCAAAAGTTGGGAGTAATCTCCCTACAGTAAATAAAAAGAGAAAGGCATGATGACAGGAGGAGCTATCAAAGAGAAGATTGGGAACTCTATGTCATCAATATCAAAAGGAGAGAGTAGAAGAAGATCATCCAACATCCATTTGCCAAAGAATAAAGCAAACTCATGCTGGACAAGTTAGCCTTTGCCATTGGTGTCAAAAGGGGAGAATGTTTTTCAAATGTTGCCATCAATGCCAAAGGGGGAGAATGTTGGATAATGTTGGCATTTGATGTCAAATTTGCATTAGCAAAAGAATGTCAAGCACCACTCTTATTTCAAAGTAAATAATTATGAAGAGTCACAATTGTTCATTATGAAGAGTCACGATGATTTATTTTTACACCTCTTCAATGATTATATAAAAAAAATATTGTATTCGAAGAGGAGTGTCTCAAAAGTTCTTATTTGAAGATCAAAAGTAGAGGCCAGAGAAAGAATATGAAGAATAGAAGCAATTTTTGAAGACCTGAAAAACAAAATTAGAGAAACAGGGTGTGGATGCATCCTTCAATTGTAGCTGAGAAATTGGGGATGGGTGTCTCCAGCAATTTGTAGCTTGAAAAACATTGTAAATCAAATTTTGCAGTTAATAGAAAGAATTGGTGGTTGTTCCCTTTTGGGTTTTCCACGATAAAAACTCTGTGTATTGTGCATCTTGTTGATTACATAAACATTAATAATTAAAAGTGGTTTAAATGTGAGAAATTAACAATACTGATTCACCGCCCCTTCTCAGTATCGTACAATATTTCAATATATTCATGCTTCAACAGATCAATACTAGCTTTGGATAGCAAGTTACGGAATTGAGAGGTATAACCAAGAGGATCCACCCACTCACCTTTGATGGATCGATTGAGGGTTCATTACTAACTTCAAGATACTCACTCACCTTTACTGTAGAGTGCACCATCTCCTAAAGAATGAAACGATAACAACTGTTATGAGAAATAACTGCACCATGCTTGATCGGGCTTATGGAGCGAGTGAGACATGGGTCTTCATGTTGGTCTATTAACTTGTGATGCATGCAAACAACATAGAGATATTAAACAATATCCTTTAATTTATTAAATGACGTTCAATTTATTTTACTCAAAGATATAATTCATGCATGTGATGGAAAACAAATAATTTTTAACAATCACCCTACACAACCTAATATTTCAAGGAATCCAACATGCAAGCAATGAAACAGTGCTTTTAACTACTCCTGAATGCTAAGTCTAAATGCATGTCAAATAGGAAGAAGTAAAACCAAGAAGAAGAAGAAAAGCACAAAAGATGACCTTTTGACACCACGGTCATCACTGTTGGTAGAATAAGGGAAACCTAGTAGGCTTGGTTGTTGTTTTAGGGCTTAAAATCGTGTCCACTCACCCCTATTGGATAGATAGATGTGACTAAGGAGCCCAAGAGAGAAAAAATTGCTTCAAATGATGAGAAAAACATCTCATATTTGTCGAAAAATTTCTCAAACACGACTAAGTAGCCAGAGAGAGAGAGAAAATTTCTTCAAATGTTGAGAAAAATTGCTCATATCTGTCTTATACTTTCTCAAATTGGTCGTAGAGGAAAGACCATCTATAATCAGGATTCTAAAGGCTGGTTAATCAAGTGAAAACAACTTGATCTAAAATAAAAATGTTCTAAGAACTTCTTCCCTAGTGAATTCATCGATTATATTGTGAGGGAAATGGACATAGTGCTAGAAAGAAAAACACTCTTTCCTTGGTGAGTGGGTCAGATTCATTGATAGAGATAAAAATAAACTATAAAACCTTTTCCCTAGATTTATCATGCATCATCATAAAACAAAGTTTCAAATAATGAAAGAAAATGCACCTTTTAATCGAAGTTTGTCTAATTGAATTGTTGAGCATGGATCCTTGAATTTTGGTTCCCTACTCCTAATCCTCATGGACGCACCTGCACAAATGAAAACCACAAACCTTCCTCATTCCTACAATAGATAATTATTATCAATGCATAAATAAAACAAAGTTATTCGTTCCTTCAACAAAAACACATATGACATGGATCTTTGGGGATAAGAGAATTGATTTGTATTAAATAAGGATGAACAAATACTTACAATCCTTTTGGTTGTTGCTCATGGTACTATCCTCCTCTAGAATCTAAGTTCCCTCTCTTTCGCTCATCCTCAATCACTAAAGATCCAAACAATGGAGGCTCTTCAATTTATCTTATTTAGCCTAACGTCGTTCGATCTTTCAATCTATGCAACCTATTCAACCTTTGGATTTTCACCTTGAGGGTCTCTTTTAGAGATTTCCATTAGGTATAGACTAGGTGATGATCTCAAGGTGCATGCTTCACGAGTCCTTTCCATGAGTGATTGAGCCTTTCTATTTAAATTGTTTACGCACTTTTTAGTGTTTGTTAATTTCACTTGGAATCTTGGTTACTCTTGTACGTCCCAATGTAGCGACCAAATGAGCTTGGTAGCACCTTTAGGTCCAAATCCAGTGATTGGTCACCCCTCTTCTGAAGTAAAGTAGCAACCATCTCCTTATAAAGTGAAATTTTCATTATTCCTAGGTCAGTCTCTGATGTAGAAAGGGTCTTGATGTCCACTTCTGGTCTTCATAACTAAGGGTGTTAAATATCATGATAACACTTCTTTCCACTAAATCTCTCCCTATTGACCATGGTACATTTTATCTACGGGTATAATCTATATTATTAGCACCTTGGTTTCAACTTTCTTCATTTGTGGATTTCCTCACATTTGATAGTGGACTATCGTCATCGGTCCTTGATGGATTTTTTCCTTTCAATCTCAAAAGTTAGCTCATTTATTTGCATTATGGAGGATTGTACTATTACCATTGTGGTCATTTTCATCATTGGTGGGTTACCTCGCATCTAGTAGGGATTTACATCGTTGGTTTTCGACTAGGTGGTTTCTCTCATGTTCAACTTCAAATTATTATCACATGGGGAAAATTATACTGAAGGGTTTTAGTGTTTTAGATTCAATGCTATACCATGGAAATATATGACCCTTCTTTCCACCAACATTGGAACCTATATTTGAGGACTCTTTACAATCACCATTTGAGTTCCTTACAAGTATGAACCCTTTTTAGCTTGTGGCCTCATCTCCTTCAGTTCTGTACCTACACATAGGGGCATTAGAACATTGATATTAAAGGATGTATTGATGATGTATTAAGATACTAATGTACTTGTCATGACATTTTTGAATGATTATTCATGGATTCATTTATATAAATTCATGAAGGAATATGGGTATGCTCAACTCGTGAAAGAAAGTTTGAGTATATGTAGCATTAGCTTTTGTTTGGTTGGCAAGTGGTTTCATTTTTACTCTCTAGAAAATGAATTCCTCTCTAAGATCTCAAAATTCCATTCTAAAATGAAAAAAAATAGATAAATGCATTTCATCCATGCAATTCTCTATCGACCTCATAGAGTAAGGGGCATTTTTTAGCATTGGATCTTGGCTTACATGTATCAGATAGTGTGATATCTGGATGCATTTGTCAGTAGTCCTTTTGGATTAGAAATATTGATTTACTTAGAATTTTGGTTAATTTTCACCTTTCCTTGGTTGAAATGACCTGCATGCATTTCTTCTTGAGAGGTGAGCAACCATACTCAAATAAATGGAAAACTTGTGTGGTTGAGTTACATTGTAAAACTCAATCAAGAATCATGCTCAATTTGACATAGACATGTTGAATTAGAGGTGGCACACAAAAGACATGGATTCCTAGAGATTTAGTAGATCATTAGTCCAATTCTTCATCTAAAAACCCTAAGATGAATCCTAATCCCATAAGAGAGCCTTCTTTACACTTGATTAAGAATATTGGACCTTGGGTGTACCGAATGTGTACGACTGGGGTTTTCTCATATATCTAACTTATGTGATTAAGGTTCTCTCCTATCATTCAAATAATTGTACAATTTGTAAAATTCCTTCTAATTTCTAGATTTCCAAATTTTCTTCTAATTACTTAATTTTCTTATAAAAGAATGAGAAGATGAAGATCTTAAAGACTTGGAAGAACATCGAACAAGCGATGGCATTAAGAGAAACAACCCCAAGGAGAAGGGATTTTGAGCCATCTCATGACACAAGGTATTATTGACGTAATATTTTCTTATTGTAATAGAATATCCTTCCTCAACCACCTCTCTTCCCCATATTACTTTTAGTGATTTGATGTTACTTCGGGTGCATTTACTTTAATTAAATCATTGGTTATTAAATTAGAATGTTTTTATCTTATTTTATAAGTTTTAAGATTTTTCCAAAGAGTCTTGTTTGTCTTGTGTATAGATTGTTTAGAGCTAGTTAATCCTTACCCCAACTATCAACTCAATTAATTCTATATTAAAACTAAAATTAAACATCATATATTCAAATCCAACCATTACCCTTAAAATATTTGAGAAATTAATATTTATATTAATTTCCATACATGTTAATATCCAGTAACTTTTATTTATTTCATTATTATAGATCTCTTTAATAATATAACATAACTTGTTTTCTACACATAACCTAAATAATGGTTCTATTTGTATTTGAAAATTTCATCATGTGATAAAGCAAGATGTGAATCCCATCATGTCATCTTTTTAAAATATGAATTATCTATCCTTTCATTTTTAAATTATCAATTATTTATGGTTTTATAAATACAACTTGCAATGTGTAAAACAAAAAAATAACTTTATTTTTAAACATCATTTTTAAGATTATGTTATTGTCGTTGATCTTGATTATCTAAAATTTTATGAATGCAATTTCCAAAATAGCAATATAATATATGTTTTTATCATACGTTTACTAATTGATAATTTAAATAATATTATTTCAAATGTTTAAACTTGTAAAAATATAATAATAAAATAAGTAGAATATATTTTTTAATACATTATTTTTATCTTTATATTTTAGTAATGTGAACTTCAAAATAACAAATAATGTGTAAACAACCCAACAAACTTTGTATTTTTACAGGAATTCCAACATTTTGGTTAAACCATGTTTAATTATGAGAAAAGTCTTGGCATGAACATTGGAAATGAAAGGTGAAAATTGGATTTTCACAATTATAGAAATTGCAACATTTTGGCTAAACAACCCTTAATTATAGGAAAAGTCTTAGACAATGAAAGGTGGAAAATCGAATCACAATGAAAAGTCTTGGCATGAACCGTGAAAATGGAGGGTGGAAAATGGAATCACAATTAAAAGTCTTGGCATGAACATTGACAATGCAGGGTGGAAAATGGAAGCACAAGGGCAATAATTTTTATAAGAAATATTTCAATGGATTATGCTATATTTATTTAAATTTATGATTTTAATTTTTATGGATTTTTGTTTGTTTGTTTGTTATTTGTTTGTTTATAATTTATTTGATTAGTTTATGGTTTAAAAAATCACGATTCAAAGGTATTTAACTTTTCAAAATTATTTAAAGATTGTATTTGACTTGGGTATACCAATCCTTAGTATGGTTTAGATTTTGTTTTAAATATCTCTTTTCAACTACCTTTCAATCTTAAATCAACAAAAAAAATTGAAAATTTTAATAAAAAAATATTATAAGTAATATGATCATATTAAATACAAAGTATATCGTACCTTATACGTTATTATTAATAAGTTTGAATCCTGGTTAAAATTGTATTTTTTTAAATTATCATAAATAATATTAAATGGAAAGAGTGTCCTACATATTATTATACCTGCAAAGTTTACAATATTTTGTTTATTAATTTGATTTTTTTGAAATGAATAATATTTTTTTAAATGTTTTAAATTTGTATTACATTTTTATGATTGGTAAATGAGTTTGATTTGACTAAATACCCCTGGTGAGACGTGACAATTATGTTTTTTAAATAATAATAAAATAAAATAAAATTTAAATTTTTTTAAAATTGCCACGTGGTATATATAATAATTATCTTTGATAATCAATCTCCATTTCGTCAGTTGACAGTCGTCAGTTGGCAGTCGGCAGTCTTTTCGTTGGCTAATAGTGCTAGTCCCCGCTGCAGAAATGCTGACATCGATAATTAATAACAGTCCACACAAAATATGATTAACCTTTCTTTATTCTGATAGGGCCAATTTTGTGCAACACAAATGACGAGTGATTATAATCATTTGGGACTTGTCTGGTGTTGTTTCTACTAACATAGTTGCATAGTATCAACATTCACCCGACACAAAAAAATTGCAGAATTTGTATTAAATGTTTTGAAAAACAAATTTACCGATTAAAGGAGCTACCTGAGGGCGTGACATTCGACCTGCAAATGCTAATGTCATGCGAGAGAAGGGCTGATCAGTTGGAAGTAACTCTCTCTTGGGACGCTCGGTGGAGGCCTGATAATTTCTTGACCACTGAAACATCAAGAATCACATTTCAGGAAAAAAAAACAATGGCTGGAATGGATTATTTCAAATGAAAAATAATCTAATGCAACTCGCATAGAGACATCCATGAAATAACTGGGAGCCCAACCTCTTCGATAAATTCATTTTTGACCCCACTGGGAATTTTCAAATTTGCATTGGTCCGGGGAATATCTCTAGTACTGAAACTGCACTTGCTCCATTCTGAAATAAAGCCCATGCATGAGTAATTCAATCCAACCAGCTCCAGACTTCCACCGCACATAGGGCATGCCTCCATTGGCCCATAAACCATCTGATCAGCACTGATGCCATACACAGACCACAATTGATGAGCTCTTTAGACACATATTTAGCTTTAAATTCAATTATAATGCCAAGAATCTCACGACATACCATCTATAAATCACAGACTCGTCTGAAACAGATGCATCCTGGCCATTTTCACGAAGGATCTCACGCATCTCATCCACCGAAACATTCTCTTTAAGAGTCGTCACAAATTCTTCAAAGTCCTCGCTGGGTTCCCGCTTGATCAACTTACCGTTATTCTGAGGTGCCCCCCCTGGTCTTTTGCTCTTGGGGGCTCCTCCTCCCACCTTCGGCTTCTTATGGGCCACCTTAATATCATCCCCGGGGGATTCATGCACTTTGGTGCCCTGAAACCACACCCAATTATTAAATTATCCCGAGAAAAATACATTCATTTCCTTCTACAATTAAACTAAAAGGAACGTAAACTTACCTTCATGTTGATAAAATTTCTCGGTGCTCAACAACTGAATCGATCAGAACAGAATGGTCTACTGCTCAAAATTCAGATTGAGAAAAACCCAACAATCAGAGAAGTAACATTTATAAGATCGGTCGAATGAATTCTGCTCGGTGCTCAACAACTGGATCGATCAGAACAGAATGATCTACTGCTCAAAAATTAGATTGAGAAAACACCAACAATCAGATAAGTAACAATTATAAGATCGGTCGAATGGATTCATGTTATTAAAGTGTGGAGAACGATGAAGGAGTGGGAGAGACAGGAGAGTATCGTGGCAAGGAACAAGCATTCGGAGAGTTCTGCAATTGCCAGCTGCAATTGGACGTGGCAAGTGTAGGGTGCCCATGTAAGTTAATAGCGGGGTGATCCGCTTGAGCGGGTGGCAGGCTCCATTCATCGACAATTAATGATGCCTATAGTTGGGAGTCGTGGCATAGGTGTTTATTGGAGAACGTGTTTACTCATTATTATACCTGCCTCCAATGTCAAATGTGTAAGTTTCAGATTTGGTATATTTACAAGCTAATGCATTTACTTCAGTTTAACTCCTTTTCAGTGTTGCGCCTGTCAATATAGAATTGTAGGTTTTGAGAAGCTACATTGCAGTTGTTATTGTGAATAACAATTTAAGAAAGAAATGATAGTTATAAGTCCAAGAACATACCGATAGTGAATTCAAAGACAACTACCACTGTCAAAATTGCCCAAACACAATGGGTGCTGACATCCTTGTAAACAGAGTCATCCATGAACATAAGCAAGGAGACAAGTATGAGAGCCATGCCCAATTTCACTGACAATATACCGTTGCGAGCATTGCAGTTGGCTAACTCACAGACAACGAAACCCCAATCTCTTAATATAACCTTCTTCAGTCAATCGATCCAACCACCAGTTCATGTTGTTTCGTTTGCTAACTGGTCAATCCAACCACTAGTTCTACTCCGGTTCGAGCCTTAACACATGATACTTGGTGGCCATGCCATTTTCATGGTGGACAGGTTGATAGTTTGAATGACGTTCTGACTCTTGCATGTATGCCAGATGGTTTAAAAACTAAACTTAAATTAATTTTTTGCATGTATGCCAGATGCCAGATGATTCATTGCCTTTTACTCTTTTCGGACAGAAGGCATTTTAAACTGTATTAGGGTTTCCAGCGATGGCATTATACTGTATTAGGGTTTTCGTCTGACTAGGGTTTGCTGTGCTTTGCCGGTAGAGGAATACCCGTGCGGTCATAAGAATCAGCTGGCATATGAGTAAGTTATTTTTACCTGTGATAATGACTGGCTGTCGCTGACAGAATATTTGCATTTTGCTGGAAATACCCGTGTTCTTCGGCGGTTTAATGATTGGGGTTTGACGGTTATGAAGCTAGCAAATCTACTGTGGCTACCTTTGTTTTAGTTTTGGGTTGCATCGAGATAGTGCCGGTCCTAGCTGGGGTTTTCTACATTTTCTTGGTCGCGCCGTGGGATGCCGTGTTGTGGTTTTTGGAACTGTGAACCACCTAAATAATACGGGTTGGTTTTTCTGGGGTGGACCACTGTATCACTAAACCATTTAAATACCCGGGCCGGACTCCTGTTGTCATTTCCTGCTATCCCAACACCAATTGTCAGGGTTTTTCTGTTGCTAAAGATTCGTTCGGCCGCTATGTATCTGGGGTCTGACGTCGCCTCGAGGCAGCTATGGATGGATCTAGGCCGGATCTCAACATGTCTGCTGGCAACAATTTGAACGTCTTGGATTACATGATAGAAGAGGCTGGGCTGTTCAAACCTGACTCCTTTTTCAAGAAACAGCTTCGGGGAAAACGGGCCCTAAATCCCTGTGGTCGACAGGTGGCACAAAAAGGCAAAACACCAAAGGGGCATCTGGACACGGGGATACCACATGGGGATGCCACGGGCTCGGATCCATCGTTCGGTAGTGGTAGGGTTCGTCCGGAAAGGGCAGATGGTGAAATACATGGATCGACATCAAGAGCAAATAACAGACTGGCTGGAAAATACTTTAACAGACCAGGGGAGTCTCATCTCACGGTTGGCCGGGATATAGGTCTGGAGGAGGTTGTGGAATATAACATGACAGTTCTTGTGGGTAAATTCTCTTACCATGCCATGAATCGACAAAATATTGTCAAGTGGGTTGAAGAGATGTGGAACCCTATATTGGAATATACCCCACAGGTGTTTGCTCTGTCTTGTGGATGGTATGGGTTTAAATTCCATCAGGAAGCACACTGTAATCGTATTTAAGAGGGGTTATGGCTATATGGAACTGGGAGTCTAATGCTACAAAAATGGCAGACGGATTTCAACCCGGACTCGGCATCTGTTTGCCTTCGGCATTTATGGGTGCTTATGCCTGGACTCCCACTGGCATTGTGGAATCGTGGGGCCTTTGAGGCCATTGGGAACCACCTTGGTCGATTTCTACATGTGGAAGAGGAACATCTGAATGGGTTTGATCGGAGGATGCGGAGGATGCTGGTCGAGGTTGATGTTTCCCTTGGATTGATAGATGTTCTGCATATTAATTGGCGTGGTCGTCAGTTGGCACAAGTTATTGACTACTGGGGCATACCTTTCCGTTGTTCGAATTGCAAAGCGGTGGGTCACCTTTGGCGACAATGTAGGGCTCCTGCTTCTTCCGGCCGTATCAGGGATGGGGGTCCTTTCTGGTCGTCTGACAATGGCAGTGACTTAGAGATGGATGCGACAGGCGCACTTGATGGTTTTTCAAATCGGGTTCTCAACCCTGTCGCTCCAGACTCGGCATTATTCCGTAAGTTGGAACTACAGGACCCTCATTTTTTCCATTCGTTAAATGAAATGGATATATCTTTTATTAATAATTTAGATATGAACAATGGCAATAATGGTAATTATTTGGGTCGGCGACAAAACAAGGCTTATGTTTCCTCCGGTACTGATAACACTTCAAATGAAAATTCTGAATATGATGACCCGATTACTGAGTCTGAATTGATGGATAGGATACAAAATCTCAGCCCTGTTGACACCATTCCGGTTATCTCGGTAACTCCTGAGAATCCACCCTCAGCTATCCCGACGGTTCACAACTCCCAGGACTTAGTCAGAACATTCAATAATGAGGGCGTGGTGAAGGGGTGTGAGGTTGTGGAGAAAAATACTGATAGAAACTCAATTGCCAACATGGCTGGGGGGATGGGGAATCATGGAATGAACTCGGTGAACTTGGCAGGAGTGGGCGTTCTGGTGATGGAAGATCCCGGAGTTGGACACAATATAACTCCTGATACTGGTGGGAACTCTATACACATCCCATCATATTCTGACATGGTGAAGAAAAACCCTATTCCTACATATTTTAGGAATAGGATTGTGGACTCTGATGCAACTACTGGAGAATGTGGGGATACCCTGGCACTGAAGGATTCTGTTCCGACGGAGGGGGTCTGTAATAACCCTACTGGGAATATACCTGAGTCTACTGGGGACATATGCATCCTAAAAGGGGCCCATAGGGGTGTCCTAGCTCAAGAATTTTCGCCTTTAAAAACTAGAAGTGCCAGAAAAAACAAGAAGGTCACTCTTGGGGGGACAGGGGTGGACCTTGATAAGACCATTTCCCCCAATACTACTGACTCCCGGGCTCTTAGAGGAATGAAAGCCCTTGCGAGGGTTCGAAAATGATCTTTTTCTCTTTAAATATCAGGGGGGTGGGGGGCCTACCCAAACAACTGGCCCTCAAACGTGTTTTAGAAATTGCCAAACCTGATCTAGTGCTTCTACAGGAAACTATGGTTAGCGGGGAAAAAGCACGAATCTTTTTTAATAAAGTCAAGCCGGGATGGATGTGCTGTTCTGTGGACGCGGCTGGTCTTTCAGGATGCCTCTTGACGGCATGGAACCCTTTGGTGTTGAGATTAACTCCAGCACACATTACACTGGGCATTTTGCTGTCTGGACATATCAGGGGATCGGAGAAGACCATAAATATCATAAATTGCTATGGCCCGTACTATGAACGAGAGACTTTTTGGCATTTAGCGGTATCTGAACATTTGCTGGCCTTGGAGAAATTAATAATTGCAGGGGATCTCAACTTCACATTGGGGGATGAGGAATTCTGGGGGGCATCGGCCAGAAGAGATCCCTTGGGCCCCTACTTCTATGATTTATTCAGGAAGTATTCTCTGATTGATGTCGCCCCGAGACCGATGGCACCAACCTGGTCAAATGGTAGGAAAGGGGATAATCAGATCCAGAAACGTATTGATCGTTTCCTTATATCGGAAACACTGCTATCCTGCTTTCAGAACTATAGATCCTGGATCCAACAAATAAAAATTAGTGATCATCTGCCTATAATACTTCAATTTGATGATGAGCCTTTCCATAAAACATTCCCTTTCAAATTCAATTCCACTTGGCTTGCGGATGAGGAATACACTACGGGTGTAAGGAATCTATGGATGCAGATGGATGTCTCTGGGGAGAGATCTGCTATGGACAAATTGGCGGTGAAACTCAAGATGCTTAAAGACTATACCATCAAGTGGGAAAAGAATAAAAAAGACTTGATGCGTAAAGAGCTTGTTGAGATTGAAAAGGAGGTCAAATACCTGATGAATCGAGGGGTCGAGACTGATTTAAATACTATGGAACTTTCAAGACTCTCCACCCTTGAGTGTAGTAAAATGAAAATCCTCCTGATACAGGAAGAATCCTGGAGACTGAAAAGCCGAGCTACTTGGCTCAAGGCGGGAGATTTGAACACAAAATTTTTCCACCGTGTTGCAGATTCTCGTCGTATACATAACTCTATCTGGGATCTGAATGACCATCATGGACGGCGGATTCGGGGGGAGGAGAATCTGATGAATGAAGCTGTTCGACACTTCCAGGAATATTATTGTGATCCTAAAAATACTACCCTGGCTGAACAATTTAAGCTTATCATGGAATATCCACGGATGTTCAATGAAGAGGAGGGTGATAACATTTTCCTAGATATCTCTCTGGGAGATGTGGAGAACACTCTGAATGGGTTTGTAAAAGATAAATCTCCGGGACCGGATGGGTGGACGGTGGAGCTTTTCATTCACTTCTTTGATATTATGGGGAAGATCTTAGGATGGCTGTGGATGAATCTCGCAATTTGGGCATTGGCTCTGGGGCACTTAATACTACTTACCTGGCACTCATTCCGAAGATGTCACACCCGAATAGCTATGATGAATACAGACCGATTTCTCTATGCAATTTGGTCTACAAGATTATTGCTAAGATTATTGCTGACAGAATCAAACCTCTACTTTCACAACACATTTCCATGGAACAGTATGGTTTCCTTTGTGGGAGACAGATACATGATGCTGTAGGTGTGACTCAGGAAATATTTCATACTATCAAGCAGAGAAAAATTGAAGCACTTACACTCCAACTGGACCTGGTTAAAGCATATGATAAGGTGGATTGGAACTTTATGAGACTAATACTCATCCAGATCGGTTTACCCTGGAAGGTGATGAAATGGATTATGGCGTGCATATCCTCTGTAAATTATGCTATACTGATAAATGGACACCCCACAGAATTCTTTAAGGCATCTCGGGGTCTTAGGCAGGGTTGGCCACTATCACCACTTTTATTTTTACTGGTTATTGAAGGTTTGAGTCTATCCATACACAAGGCTCGACGGGATGGTAGGATCACAGGCATTAAAATATCTAGGGAGATTTCTGTAACACACTCTTTATTTGTGGATGATGTTATGCTTTTTGGCATGGGTTTAATTGCTGAATGGATACAATATAAGCTTATACTTGATCTCTTCTGCCTGGTCACTGGTATGATTATCAGCTATACTAAATCTTTTTTCCTGAAGCATTTGGTGGAGGACGATGTGGAACAAGCGATCTGCAACATCCTGCCTCTAAAATTCATTGAACTGGATACTGGCACAAAATATCTGGGTTTTTTCATTAAACCTTCTAACTATAAGATTAATGACTGGACATGGCTTGTCAAACGCTTCGAAGTGCGCATTAATCACTGGAGCTTCAGACATTTAACTTTGGGTGGCAGGCTAACGTTGGTGAAAGCTGTATTGCAGAACTTAGGTGTTTATTGGTTCTCTCTTTGTAAAATCCCATGAACCATCCTAAGTCTTATCAGGCGGAAGTTCTTCAGTTTCTTATGGACGGGGGGTGGTACACAGGAGAAATTCCATCTTACAAAGTGGAGAGAACTGGCACATCCATGGAATCTAGGGGGCTGGAATATCAAGGATCTCGAATTTTTCGTAATGGCCTTACATGCTAAGAGTCTATGGCGTGTTCTCTTTAATAACTCAATCTGGGGAAGGATCATCCGTGCCAAATATTTGAAAAACATCCCGGTCTCAAACTGGTTACGGTTGCCCAGACCTGCTGCTTTGGGTATCTCAAATATCTGGAATGGTTTATTAGGTGCCTTCAGGATTATAACTCAGTGGATTGCATGGATGCCGGGCAATGGTCATAATATTAAGCTGGGAACAGATCCATTCATGGGTGGTTCTTCGAAACATACTCTATATTTAAACTTAAGGACTCACCTCAGAGCATATGGCTACTACACTCTGGCTCATGTGGCTTGTCGGTATGTGGATGGGCATACACACTGGATTACGGCTGAGCAACTGGGATTAACGGGCTCTTTGGGGATCGAATGGGAGGAGTATACCCGGCCGATGTACCTATCTAATATCAGATTATCCAATGAAGCTGACAGACTTATATGGACGTGGGATGTGGCTGGCGGGCTTGTCACAGCTAAATTGGCTTATGACTCACTGTTTGCTGATTCCAGATCATTGGTGAGGTGGTGGGATAAATATATATGGAAACTCATATTGCCCCTTAAGATAAAATGCTTTGCCTGGCTTACGTTGTGCAACAAGATCTTAAACTGGGATAATCTTTGTCGCCGTGGCTTCTGCGGCCCGGGTTGGTGCATACTCTGTTGTACACAGGAAGAAACCGTAGACCATTTATTCTCATCCTGCTGTTTTATCAAGGATATATGGAATGCAATCGCATCTAAGGCAGGTATACATCATCTATGGAATCATGGCACATTGGATGATAATCTTGAGCATTGGTCTCGATATGATGGGGGATGTTCTGAACTTCCATTTTTTATGATCTGGGAGGTTTGGAAAGCTAGAAACCTGTGTATTTTTGAAGGCAGATTTCCTTCTAGGGATGGTATATGCTATAAAACTATTGCTGCTCATAAGGAATTTGTCTCTGCTCATGGTGTTGATTGTGGGAGAGATACACATGCCATTAACCGTAGATTTGCTCCTCCTGTGCTTGTATTCCCATGTGCTTTCTTTGATGGGGCTGCAGTGGGTCATTGTGGGGGTGGTGGAGCGAGCGCCATCTTACACATAAACATGGATACTTCCATACATATCTGGCTAAACCTGGGGAATGGTTCCAATACTAGGAGTGAGTTATGTGCCCTGTGGCTTATTCTTTTTTGGGCACGGTTGAGAAATATTTCCTCACTTGTAGTTTTTGGTGACTCTATCAATTATTTCTTGGGCATGTGGCAAGTCATCTCTCAATGTTCTGCTCCTCAAACACTGGATGGATGCGGCCCAGACACTTATCCGGGATTTTGAACATCTCCATTTTGAGCATGTCTTTCGGGAGGCTAATATGGAGGCGGATATGCTTTCTAAGCGTGCTCTTCATTCTCAGGCTGGGGTCATCATGTGGCAAGAATGGCGGGAGGATACTCTTTTTTCACAAGGTTCTTATCATCTTCATTGGTCTTGATGCTTTGATGCTTTTTATGTCTGACTGATTTTGTTATTTATGCACTTTATATTGCGGGTATTATACTTACATATTTGTTAGCTATATGTGCAGTTCCATCCTAGAGCCTGGGTCCAACTACTTGTTGGACATCTATGTTTACACTATATACTTATTGCAGCAGATATGACAGTCGATATGGTTGTATTTTGGCATATTATAATATGTTTTGATTTATATATGATGCACTTGGTTTTTGACAGCTGTTGCTGTTGACATATTAGATATACCTTTATGGTCATAGACTTATTGTTATACTGCGATATTTGGATCCGTTTCTCCTTCCGGAGGGATTCTTGACACTTATTGTGGACATATGGTGCTATATTTCTGGATTTTTCTGTTGTTGATGCTGACTCATCTTACATTTGTCTGGCATGTCCATATTACTGGGCTTGTGAGCAGGCATGTATGATTCTGACAGCTTGTGTTATTTACTATTTCGTATATTAATAGTAAGTTAAATTTTTCTGTGAAAAAAAAACACCACTCTCCTTGATTGATCTATGGCCCCACAATTTGCTTTTCCTCAGTGCGTTTGTTCATTTGTTTAAAATTATTTTTGGGCGGGTCCATGGTCCACCAATTTTTCCTTTAAATCAATATCAAAATTCACCTAAAATTTATGTTATTTTTTATCTTATGTTTCCTCAGTGCGTTTGTTCGTTTGTTTAAAATTATTTCCTTGATTTGATTTTTAATACAGTGATTCTATGTTTGTTGTATTGAACTCGACTGCACATATTTAAAATATGTCAACGATTTTAATAAAATAGATTGATTTTATTTTTAATAAGTATCATGGCTACCCATCACCAGAAAATCCGCACCCAATTTGAGTGCAGCTTTCCAGGAACAAGAAATATGTAACATTGAAATACTTGCACCTGTTACCGTGCGAATGTTGTTGCAGAGCAGTTGTGAACGTTGTTACGGTGCTAACGTTGTTACAGAGCAGGTGCGAACGTTGTTCCAGGGCTTTGGTTCTATTATTTCTTGCTAAGAGCAAGTAGTGTCCAATATGAAAAATCCCGTAACGTTGTATGCATTTGCAAGTAGTGTCTCTAAACTAGTATATTAAAACATTTAAAAAAAACAGGAGGCAGGTATAAGCAGCTTTGCTGCTAATTTTACTGGTTAGTTAATAAGTTTGAACTCTTATCAAAATGTGTGTTTTTTAAATTATTTTAATAAGTTTACATTCTTATAAAAAAAATGTGATTTTGAAAATAGAAAAATTAAATAATAGTAAATTGAAGTGTGTTATATAAGTTATTATATAATATGTTTGAACTCCATTACATTTCATTAATGGGTGTTTAGAATTTTACTTATAAATTATGATAGATTGATTAGTTAATTTCTTAATTTATAATAATTTATAATAGATTGATTATTTAATTCCTTATAAGTCATTATTTAGTATGTTTGAACTCCATTACATTTCATTAATGTTTCCAATTTTATTTATAAATTATGTTTTTTATTTATTATATATTTTAATAATTTTAATATGTTTTATAATATTTTAATAATGTGTGGATAATTTGTGTAATGCCATGAATTTCTTTATGATGAATGGGGCTAAGTTGTGTAAAATCTCAAGGATTTGTTTTTATGTTCCCTTCTTGCGTTGGATCGATGGGAGGGGACGTGACATACCACTTAGTTGAGTTCTCAAAATATATGATAGATCCGAAGTGAGTTATAATCACCCACGATCTCCTTGAGGTGAATCCCAATGGCCTGAAGGTTGATGTTATCAATGTGAGCTATCCCATTCATTCAATTTGTAACAAACGGAGAGTCACCAAATACTCGGACGTCACGAACACACTCATCCTAGGCCAATTTTAGCAAAGCCAAAAGTTCAAGAAGATTATTTATACCCACATCATAGTTCACCTTAAATTCAATGTAGTGATCATTTGAGAAGTGTATTATACTTTTGATTCCACAAGTCTTCTTCGGACCCTGGTACTTCCCGTCAAAGTATCCCCAACATTTTTGTTTATCTACCTATGATTCTCCAAGAATATGAGGCATGTGGAAGGAGCATAATCTTCCTTAAAATTATGAAATAGAGATGAAATTCTGCAATAGTTTGAAAAGTAAGTACCTCTATCCCATAAAAGAGACTCTGGTGTTTCATGAAATCCAGACCCCCCAAAGATTAAGGAAAGACAAACATATGATGTTTTTTAACTCAGGTTGAGTAAACCAATTCTTTAAACAATAATTAATGTTACCTCCTACCCAAATATTCCCCATGTTAATCCCTTTATCCCCATCTCGCTAGACCTAAGTAATATAGGAATAATGTAGAAAAAGTTGAGGCACATTTTCTTTAGCTTTTCGGCATAAGCTACATAAAATTTGTCCCTCAAACTAATGTTTCTAAAAGAAACCCCATGTAATGACCTTATTCATTAGAAACAATAACATAAAAATATGACATTTGTGTGGTCCCTTCACTTCCGAGATATTGGATCACCACCATTGACCCATGACCTGTGCATCCATCACTGTGATTGATAACCCAACCAAACAATATAATGACCACCCTCTTTATTTCCAATCCAAACTAGCTCCTCTAAACGAATCTAGAGTCTAATGTGAGCCTCTCATATAGAGATGATGTAATTTTCCCTTTCTTGAGCCATATTATCAGATAGACCTAATTTATGAGCCAAGGTCTAACCCTCATGCCAAATATTAATAATTGTATCATCAACTATTTTCACCATGTAATGAATATCTTGCTCCCTTATGAACTGGATAAGTTTTGGAGATAGGATAACTTCCCTCCCACGATCCATAATAAATCTAGTTCCAATCCTTATATGTTTTCCATCGCCCACCTTCGATGCCAATATGAACCTGATAATAGGAAAGGAAGTCCCAAAGCCTTCCAGTGAAGGGACTTTCTGCGATATATTTTTGTCTCACCATGATTCCATCCTAATAGATTAGCAGGAGCCTAGTAATTTTGATGGATGATCCATTGCCAAAGTCCTTCTTTTGTTATCAAATTCCAAACTAGCTTAGCTTCCAACAATATACCAAAAACGAATATGTGTTTTAATACCTAGTCGCATTCTCCCTTTGGTTTAGATATTGATCTACAACTAGTCCGATGGATGCATCTAGAATCATTTCCGTGCTAAAGGAAATTGTAACACATTGACTATATTTTATCCTTAACAACCTTGCCATATGTAAGTCAATGTGTACCAATATACTAAGAGGGATTTCAAAACATATTTTACCAAGGTAAGTATACCATTGTGAGAGACCCAAATGAAACCAATTATTAATCCTTGATTTCAAAATGAGCTATCAACTGATCCCAATCCTTGATTTCAAAATGAGCGATCAACTAACCCCAATCCTATTTATGATAGCCATTGGGATTAAGTAGGAATCCTAGATATCAAAATACTTTGTTTAGGTCCTCCACACCAAACTAAAAAATAGTTTGTAAGACCTATTCAACCCCATACTCCAAAGCATTATCTCCATGTTTACCACCATACATGTTGGATTTTAGAAAAGCTTTAAAATATTCACCACAACATAACCCTTGTTGACCGATCCATTAATAATAGACAATATATCATCCACATAGAGAACATGTGTGACTTTTAAGTGCTTGCTGAAATATAAACCTTGTAGTTTTCTCCAAGGATGGGCCTCCATAATAGCTCTACTAATTCCATCCACAACAAGAAGGAAGAGATACAGGGTGTTGATGTATTTGTAACTTCAGAAGATATTCACTTGTATATTACATTTGTACTTTATTGAATATCCAACAGAGATGTATTATTCTTCTAATTGGAAGTGTCGTCATTTGTATTTGCAAGTGTTGCAAGTTACATTGTAAGTGTCCTCATTTGTATTGATGGGTTATTAGACCACCAGTGTGGGGTTGGCCCTAGTTATGTCATGTGGTTGGGTTATTAGACCACCAGTGTGGGGTTGGCCCTAGTTATGTCATGTGGTTGGGTTATTAGACTTCATTAGTAAGTTGGCCCTATTAATTTATTGGCAAGTCAAGTCAATGTATAAATAGAGGGTGTTCCTCTCTCATTCTATTCATTCACTCACTTCTCAAGATCGCATAGCTAAGAGAGAAAGTGGAGCACAAGTGGAGGAGAAGGAGTATCTGCTAGAGACATCTCTTTGGGTTTGATCATTGTGATCTTGGTTTATGGCTTATTCTATCTCTAAGGAAGTTGCAGGGTTTTTCACCTTCTTGGTTTTCCCCGAGGAAACTTTGTGTCTATTGTCTCTTGTGTTTATGATTGATATGTTGTACATGTTCTCTTAGTATGATCCTGAATGATAATGGAATGAAATTATCAAAAAATTAACATGGTATCAGAGCTGACCTAAGAAGAAGGCACTGTGCAGCTGTGGAAGTTAGGGATTCTTAATTTTTGGGTTTCTCTCCATAGATCATCAAAGGCAGGAGGCTAGATTGACTCTTTTAGCAAGGGCGCATCTTTCTGTCGAGACATAATTCAATTCTGAGCATTTTTAGTTTTTGGCCCGTCACTGCTGTAGGAAATTAGGGTTTCTAAGAAAGTTGGAATTTTTGGAATCTAAGACCACGGCTGGAAGCTCCTCTGAAAAATCGAAGTTTAGAGACCAAGATCGAACTTTTTGGTTGGGTGAAGCTTCGGGAAAATAAAACCCTAGTTCGGGGTCATGTCTAGTGGATCCAGAAGTTTCAAAAATTTTGAGGGGTCAAATTTTGCAGTTTTCAAATTTGGAGTATACCAGCTTGACCAGCTCAGCAAGGCGCATATTTCTATCCATTCATAAGTTTGAAATTCAAATTTTGAATTTTTAGGGTTTCTCTGACAAACCCTAATCCACTTCCAGATCCAGTTTTCAACAAATCAAGTGGTAAGACCTAAATCTTTTATTTCCATTTGAGTTTCTCATTAAAATGTCTCACCACACCAAGCTTGAGGATAAGCTTGAAGGGGCTGATAACTTCTGAGCTTGGAAGTATAGGATTGGGTTAATCCTAGAAGAGAATGAGTTGGACACTTACATAAGTGAAGAGGTTCCAGTTCCAGAAGGAGAAGAGACTAAGGCCTTACACAAGAAGAACCTGGTCAAGACTAAGAGAATCATTGCCGATTCTATAAAGGACCATCTCATACCCCATGTGTCTTCCCTAAAGACACCTAAGGAGATGTTTGACTCTTTGACCAAGTTGTTTGAAGGAAAGAACATAAATCGAAAGATAACTCCGTGGAACCAATTGAAAGGGGTAAAGATCCAGAATGGAGAGACCATCCAATCCTACTTTTCTAAGGTCTCTCAAATCAAGGAACAAATTGAAGCTATGGATGAAGTAGTGGATAATGGAGAAATTGTCATGACCACATTGAATGGCCTACCTAGGTCATGGTACTCCTTCATCCAAGGAATCTGTGCAAGAAAGAAATTGATCTCTTTCAGTAGACTATGGGAAGAATGTTCACAAGAAGAAGCTAGGCTTGTGGCCCAAGAAGAAAAGATGGGAAGTGAAGATCAAGCCCTCACAGCACACACTAAGGGAAGTAAGTTTAAGAGGGAGAAATCTCACAACAAGAAACATTCTCACTTCCATCATAAGAAGAAAGATCTCTCTCATATTCGATGCTTCACTTGTGATGAGATAGGACACTTTTCTTCAAATTGTCCCAAGAACAAAAGGAACAATCACAACAACAAGAAGAAGAGCAACAAGAAAAGGTATCATGCTCATGCTGCTGAGGATGATGAACCTCCCAAGAAGAAGAAAAGGGCAGAAAGTGCAGATTCTTCAAGTGAGGAAGAATATGTGTCGATCTCTGCTCTCACAGGTACTATCTCACATGGATGTGATTATTGGATTATTGATAATGGGGCTTCCAAACACATGAATGGATTTAAAGAATCCTTTATAGATCTATCTGAACATGAGTCACCTCATAAGGTGAAACTTGGGGATGACTATCAATATCCTATAAAAGGAAGTGGTGAAGCCTCCTACAAACTAGACTCTGGGAAGTCTTTGAAAAAAAAAGATGTTCTATATGTACCTAGACTCAAGAAGAATCTTCTCTCCATATCATCTTTGGATGCAAAGGGGATGAGAGTTTCATTTGTAGATGGCCAAGTACTCATGTGGCCAAAAGGTAAGACCATTGATGATGCAGTGGTGATTGGAGAGAAAGAGGGAGGATTGTACAAATTAAAGGGGCAACCTGAACATGCCATGGTACATGAATCCATGGAACCAAGTGAACTTTGGCATAGAAGGCTTGCACACATGCACTATAGAGCACTACCAATTGCAAGCAAAGCTGTAGAAGGTCTTCCGGAAATCCAGTCAAAACATGAAGGCATTTGCAAAAGATGTGCAAAAGGTAAGAACACAAAGAAGGAATTTCCAAGCAGTGAAAGAAAGGCATAAGGAATCTTGGAAATTATCCACTCCGATATATGCAATCCAATGTCATCTAGTTCTCTGAGTGGGTATTATGTTTCTTTCATTGATGATTTATCTAGGAAGACTTGGATTTGTGTCTTGAAGAACAAAGATGAAGTATTCAGCAAATTCAAGGAATTCAAAGCCTTGATAGAAAACCACATTGAAAAGAAGATCAAGACCTTTAGATCCGACAATAGTGGAGAATCCACTTCAAGAAGCTATGCAGTGATTCAGAGGGAGTCCACCCAACAAACAAACAAAGATAAGTATTTGAATTGTCATTCTTGTATATCTGATTGTTTAAATAATATTGTTCAATGATGTATATACTTATGTTCCTAGACTTAGGTTGTGTATTATGCATTAATGAACGGTATACTACTAATATGCATGTAATGGGTAAGTGGCCTATGGCACTGTACAACATTCCATTGCTACTTATCTAGAATGAAACCTCTTTGCTGACATGTTGGGAGTAGTGCAAACTCTTAACAATGTTCTAGTAGAGATGGAAGGCATCTAGAAAGTTACCGTATGAATATGGGATATGGATGAATGTTGTATTGAAGCATCGGCTAAGATAATTGCATGACTATATGATATATGTCTTTATGTGTAAGATTTTTTTCTGTAAACTATGAGAAGTTTCTAATCATGCAATTGAATTTGACATGTAGGAAAGATCGTGTACTATCACCTACAAAACAAGGACAACAAAATTTGTTCCAGCAACGAAGAAAACTATCTATTGAAGATATTGAAGAATATGAAGTTCCCAGGATCTGGGATGCAGTAATAGAAGGATGCCATGGTCGAGGAATACCAATCGATCATAAAGAATGATGTTTGGGATGTGGTCCCAAGACCAGAACGGAAGTCTATTGTGACTTCCAAGTGGATCTATAAGATCAAGCATGCTGCAGATGGTAGCATAGAGAAATACAAGGCGATGTCTGTAGCTCGTGGCTTCTCCTAGAAAGAGGGGATAGACTATGAAGAGACTTTTGTTCCTGTAGCCAGATACACTTCCATCAGAACAGTACTTGCTCTGGCTGCAGTGATGAAGTGGAAGATACACCAGATGGATGTCAAGATAGCTTTCTTGAATGGTGTCGTCGAAGAGGAAGTGTATGTGGAGAAACCACTTGGTTTTGAGACACATGACAGGGATTCATATGTGTGCAGGTTGAAGAAAGCCTTGTATGGTTTGAAGCAAGCTCCTAGGAATTGGTATGATAGAGAGATTTATATCCAATTTAGGCTTTACCAAGAGTAAAGCGGATTCCAACCTTTACTACAAGGTTGAGGAAGGCAATCCAGTGATACTCCTACTGTATGTGGATGACCTGTTTGTGATAGGTGAGGATAGATTGATTGTTGACACAAAGAGGAATCTTACTGTCGAGTTCAAGATGAAGGACTTGGGGATGATGCATTACTTTCTAGGTATGGAGGTGTGGCAGAGTGCAGATGGAATCTTCCTTGGACAAGGGAAGTATGCAGTAAAGATCCTGAAGCGGTTCGGGATGATGGACGGTAAGGCCATGGCCACACCTATGGCATCAAACCAGAAGCTCTTAAGTGATGCTTCATCTGAGTCAGTTGATGTCATGGTGTATCGTCAGATGATTGGGTCCTTGATGTACCAAACGAACACGAGACCAGATATTTGCTTTGTGGTGAACACCTTGAGCTAGTTTCTAACAGATCCTAGACATGTTCACCTGATTGTTGTAAAGCATATTCTGAGGTACCTGAAGGGTACGGTTGATTATGGGCTCAAGTATGATGCGAATCAAAATTTTAACCTAGAGGGTTATGTTGATTCAAATTGGGCAGGCAGTGCTGTAGATAAGAAGAGCACTTCGGGGTGTTGCTTCAGTATGGGATCAGGTGTGATCTCTTGGTTTAGCAGGAAGCAATCCTACGTAGCGCTGAGTACAGCCAAAGACGAGTATGTCGCAGCTTGTTCGGCTAGTTGTGAGGCAGTATGGCTTAGGAATCTACTGTCCGAGTTATTTGATCTCCCGTTGGATGTTACCTGTATCTATTGTGACAACCAGAGTTGTGTGAAGTTTTCATAGAACCCGGTGTTCCATGATAGGTCGAAGCACATCAAGATCAAATATCACTATATCAGGGATATGGTGCAGAGAGGAGCAGTGAAGCTCCTGTATGTTGCGACGGATGAGCAAGTTGCAGATGTGTTGAATAAACCACTAGCCAGAGTGAAGTTTGAATACTTCATAGAGAGTCTTGGTGTTCTTCAGATAGAAGATACTTCGAGGAAGAAGTGATGGGACACATTTGTAGGAGCCATTCCAATCATGGTGATAGGAGGGTCCTTCCCATGGCTGTAGATGTAAGCGTTGTGTGATGAGCATCAGGACGATGCTCTGGATGATGTTCTGCAGGATGTTGATCATGATGATCACATGTGATGATAATGCATCAGGTGGATGCTTTGTATGATCAGTTTTATTATACGATGATGACGAGTATCAGGACGATGCTCCAGATGACATGCATCAGGACGATGTTATGATGATGATCAGGATGATCATATGTGACAAGTATTAGGACAATGCTCTAGATGATATGCATCAGGACGATGTTGTGACGATGATCAGGATGATCATGCAATGATGATGTGCATCAGGCTGATGTACTATATGATGATGATCAGTATGATCATGAGTATCAGGTTGATACTCTGTGGCCGTGGACAGGTTGTGCATGTAGCATAGAAAAGATCCTAGGAGATCCTATAATCTGAGCTAGGATGCTACTAGAGGCATGTAATTAGCCCTGGATATCTGATAGGCTGAGCAGTAAGCTCGTAATCAGTCCTGGGATGCTCTTTAGAGTTCTTGCAGGTTGCAAGACACTCTTTAAAGGTTTTTCCTAACCACATGTAATCAGCCCTGGAGATTCGATAGGTTGATAAGTAAGCTCGTAATCAATCTTGGGATGCTCTTTAGAGTTATTGCAGGATGCAGGATACTCTTTTAAGTTTTTGTGGTGGGGATCACATGTAATCAGCCCTGGAGATCTGATAGGTTGATCAGTAAGCTCATAATCAGTCCTGGGATGCTCTTTAGAGTTCTTGCAGGTTGCAATACACTCTTTTAAGGTTTGTGACAGTCAACATGTAAAATATCCTGGGAGATCCTATAGTCTGAGCTAGGATGCTCTTTCAAGGTTTTGTTGATGAACGTAATAATTCCTAAGGATTCCACAATATGGCCAGTGATGATGAAGACCTGCATGAGGCTAGGCCTACAACCGGCATGAAAAAGAGTTGGCTCTGTAGAACTTCCTATGACGAGAAGAATTTAGAGATAGCCCAATGATCGAGATGTCGAGTACAGCAGCAGTGATGATGATGATGCTCTGTGATCCAGTGATGATGATCCATCTCCAGAATTGAAGACTTGGTCCAATATGTATTGATGACCCGTGTCTAGAGAATACCTTCCTAGTTAAGAGGGAGTGTTGATGTATTTGTAACTTTAGAAGATATTCACTTGTATATTACATTTTTACTTTATTGAATATCCAACAGAGATGTATTATTCCTCTAATTGGAAGTGTTGTCATTTGTATTTGCAAGTGTCACAAGTTACATTGTAAGTGTCATCGTTTGTATTGATGGGTTATTAGACCACCAATGTGGGGTCGGCCCTAGTTAGGTCATGTGGTTGGGTTATTAGACTTCATTAGCAAGTCGACCCTGTTAGTTTATTGGCAGGTCAAGTCAATGTATAAATAGAGGGTGTGCCTCTCTCATTCTATTCATTCACTCACTTATCAAGCTCGCATAGCTAAGAGAGAAAGTGGCGCACAAGTGGAGGAGGAGGAGTATCTACTAGAGACATCTCTTTGGGTTTGATCATTGTGATCTTGGTTTGTGGCTTATTCTATCTCTGAGGAAGTTGTGTGGTTTTTCACCTTCTTGGTTTTCCCCGAGGAAACTCTGTGTCTATTGTCTCTTGTGTTTATGATTGATATGATGTACATGTTATTCTCTTAGTGATCCTAGATAATATTGAATGAAATTATCAAAAAATTAACACAGGGAGAGGGAGCATCCCTACTGGAAGCCCCTCGAGGGAAAAAAGAAGGGAAATGTTGAACCATTTATAAGAACAACAAATGAGGCGGAGGTGATGCATCCCATGATCCAGTTTACAAGATCCAATGAGAAACCCATGTGGATCAATAAAAGTCCTATATAAAGCCAAAAGGTGATGTCATTTTCCATATACAAGTCTAAATTGATTAGCATAGTGGGAATATTCCTTGCCTTTATTGTATGAATGCTTTCCCGAGAAACTCCTATATCTTCATGAATCTGATGCCCCTCCAGGAAACCAAGCTATTTAGGTGAGATAAAAGTTAATGGGTAAGGATTCAAACTATCAACCAAGACCTTCGCTATAATCTTATGCATAGTATTACATAAAGAGATCGATTGCAAGTCCCCAAAGCTTTCATGATTATTTGATTTCAGAATTAATGCAATGAAGGTGGCAATAAAATTTGGGAGGACACTACTTGTCTATTGAACCTCTTCCACAACCCACAATAGATCATTGCCCATGATCCGCATGTGCCCAGGTGCACGAGGGGGGAAACAATTCAACTAGATGAATTGGTTATGTTATGGTAGAAGCATAAGAAATAGAATGAGCAAAGCAGGAATACACTACACACATAAACATACATTCATAGACAATATGAAGGAGTGCGAACTGATTTCTCTATTACTGGAAAACAGATAGATCAGATAAGATCGATCTGATGTATGTTACAATATTATACATGTTTATATAGTATGCTGAGATGCTTGGGTGCCTTCCCATTACGTTTAGTTACAAGAGAAGTTAGAACGGTTTCGGAAGTTCAATCGTTATAGTTGACTGGAAGACAAAGAGACAATCTGTCGTGGTTAGTCAGTCACTAGTCAACGCTACATGTCGACATCATGAAACTATCGAGGTTGCTGAACTTGTCGAAGTCGATGACTTACCGTAGCTGATGTTAGCATCTGACAATAATGCCAACTGTAGAGTGGATCAGACTTCCTTCCTTAAGAAACAATTGTCCCCATTGTTTGCTCAGTCAAGTGAGGAAACTTGTCACTCAGTTCAGTAGCAGAGTACCACTTTCCTTAGGATGGGAGCTGTCCGACTTTAGCAACCTGAAACAAGGGAATTGTGTTCGTCCTTGTATGGCGTACTCATCGTCCCACGATGGTGTCGCAAGGAAGAAGCTCCTGAACATCTGGATGGATGTCCCTGAGTTCTGCTGTCGGTAAGTCGTTATGTTTCAACAGTGGTGCATGGTATGGTCGAAGTAGATCCACATTGGATATTGGATGCAGACCCAGGCATGTAGGAATGTTGAGCTAGAAAGCGTTTTCTCCAATCTATCAAAGAACACTGTATGGATCATATTGTAAAGGTTTGAGCTTCTTGTATGGACCAGTGAAGCGTTCCTTCTTAATATGTAATTAGAAATTATCCGCAATTTGGAATGAATGAGGAATACGATGCTTGTCATGGCAGGCCTTAGCTTTCATGTTTGCTCGTTACAACATTTATGTCCTTGCTTCTAGATGTCGTAAATCTGATCTCGAAACTTCAAGGCTTTATCAACTTCCCGTTGGCTGTAGTCGGTGTCGGGGTTCAACTGTGTTGAGGAGCTGATCAAGTCAATGGGAACTTAGGGTTGAAATCCGTAACAGATCTCAAATGGAATATTTCCCATCGAGTTGTGCTGAGCACGATTGTAACTGTGTTGTATGTATGGAATACTTTCATCCCATGTTCGTTGATGCTTGTAGTTGTACATGCGAAGTAGTTGTACTACTAAGCGATTCACAACTTCTGTTTGTCCATCTGTCTGAGGATGGAAAGCTGTCGAAAATGAGAGTCTTGTGTCTAGATGTTGCCAAAGAGTCTTCAAAAATATGCTGACAAATATGGCATGTCAGTCGAAAATGATGGTTGTTGGTAAAACATAGTGTTTCCAGACATGTTCAAAGAAGAGTTGAGCGGTTTGCTGCGTTGTCGTTGTCTTCTTGCATGGAATGCGAATGGCCATCTTGGAAAATATGTCAAATACTACTAATATCGTGTCATGCTGATGTTTCATAGTAGGATATCATGTCAAGTAGTCCATAGAAATAGATTCACATGGTCGATTAGGAACTGGCAAAGGTATGTACAATCCCTATCATCGATTAGGAGGTTTAGCAATGGCACAAACCACGCATGATCGAATGTACTTGTTGACTCCAGTTTTAAGTGTAGGCCAAAATAAATACTTATGGAGAATAGAAAGGGTCTTTTCTAATCCAAAGTGTCATGTAGTCTTGTTGTAGTACGCATCCAAAATGAGCTGTTGTTAATGCTAACTGGTCGATACAAAAAGTTTTCCAAGCTTGTATAGCAAGGTATCTTTCAGGAAATAGTCGGAGGTCGACAACTTGTCAGTCAAAAGTTGTCGATAGACTGGTGAAAATTCGATGTCTTACTGATACAACTGAGGCCAAGTAGTGGTGTCATATCCCTGCATACTCATCACTGTAAAAAGGAGAGTAATGGGTGGTCGACTTACACAATCGGCGGCGACGTTAGCTTGACCTTTCTGATACTTAATCACCAACTGGAATTGTTGTAGGTAATTAATCCACTTGAGTTGTCGAGTCATTTATAGTTTCGACTGGGTCAGAGCGAACTGTAGAGGCTTATGGTTAGTGAGGATGATTGTTTCCTTTCCAAGGATGTAATGTCTCCATTGCTTAAGAGCTTGCACAATGGCATACAGTTCTTTTTCATATGTCGAATATATTCTAACTTTGACATTAAAAGTTTTAGAATGAAAAGTGACTGGGTGACCAGACTGAGTGATCACTGCGCCCAAGGCATAGTTCGATGCATCCATCTCGATATCAAAGGGTTGAGAAAATAAGGTAACACAAGTACTGGTGCAGTGCAGAGCTTGTGTTTGAGTTGTTCGAAAGTTGCTTGTTGTGTCAGTGTCCATTTGAAGACAATTTTCCCATTTCCTTTCATCAACTAATTCAAGGGCCAGGCTATGTGACTGAAGCCGAGTATGAATCGTCAATATAAATTTGTTAAACCAAGAAAACTTCTTAGTTATTGAATGCTTTGAGGAATGGGCCAATCTTTGAGAATTTGTACGTTGTCTGGGTCGACATGAATGCCTGCAAAGTCAATTACAAACCCCGAATATTTGATGTCGTTCATCACAAAGGAATACTTGTCCATGTTCAATTAGAGTTGATGTTGTTGGAGGGTGTCGAGGACTTGTTGAATCTATCCGACATGTTCTTCCCATGATCGACTGAAAATCAATATGTCGTCAAGATAGAAAATGACCCATTTGCCGATGAAAGGTCAAAGAATGTTATCCATATACCGCATGAAGGTCACAGGTGCATTGGTTAGGCCAAAAGGCATGACTAACCATTCAAACAATCCTTCCTTGGTCTTGAAAGCAGTTTTCCATACATCTGAGGGCTCGATTGGAATTTGATGATATCCCGACTTGAGGTCTAGCTTAGTAAAGAATTTGGCACCCTTCAGATAGTCGATGAGCTCGTCTATCCACGGTAAAGGGTAGCGATTCTTTACCGAAATTTTGTTGAGTGCCTAATAGTCGATGCACATGTGCCAAGTACCGTCTTTATTTGGAATGAGGATGAATGGACTTCCAAAAGGAGAGGAGCTGGGTCGGATATGACCTTTTTTATCAAGTCTTGGATCTGTCTGTGAATCTCTTCATTTTCGAGAATGGATCTTCTGTAAACAGATGCGCTAGGAACAGAAGAACCAAGAGAAATTTCAATGGAGTGTTTTACCTGGCAATTTCGAGGTACTCCATCCGGCTCTTGGAATAAACTCCGATACTCGTCAAGAACATTGTCGATTAACTACTTATGTCGGGAGCTGCATTGGTCGGTGAGTCGACTTGTCATTGCAGTATTCCTAGACTGTTGTGGTTTGATCATGATTAATGCGAACTTATGAGCATGATTGATGAGATTCTTCGTCTGTTCAGCATATATCATTGAGACCGTTGGTGTAGGTCGTCGCTCTGGTATGTTGTACCATCGATTTCAGATTCTGACAATCACCTTCTAAGGCAGTGGCTGGTAACTTCCATGGCGATCCCACAAGTAAGGTTTCCCAAACAAGGTGTTGGCTACAGAGAGTGGTGCTACGTCGCAGAGTACTTCATCTTCGAAAGGCTTTATGAAGTAGGTGAGCTTGCATTGTCGAGTGATCCTTAGCTCTTTTCCATCCTTCATCCAACCGATGTTGTAAGGCTGAGAATGCAGAGTGGTAACAAGACCTAGTTTCTTCACAAGTTCTTCAGAAACAAATTTCTTCTGGCTTCCGTTGTCCACAATCAGATGCAATGGATTGTTTTGAATTCATATCTGTGTATGGAACAGGCCCTCTCGTTCCTCCTCGTCGACGATATTCGAGGTTGCTGGAGTTGTCGATGTCGATGTCAAAAGAGTCATTGCTTCTAGGTTAGATTCTACCACAATCTTGTCAAACGCATCGGATGTCGACACTTTTTCCAAAAAGGTCTTCCGAGCTTTGAATTCAGATGCATCATGCCAAGATGAGTGGTGGTAATCACACCATTTCCTAGTAGGAGGTTGTTTTCTACGTTCCCTTTTCTGAAAAGGATTTTTTTCATGATCTGGATTTGGTGGGGTCAGTTGAGAATATTTTGACTTGTCGAAGTCGGCCGGTGCCTTCTTTTCGGGTGGTCGTCCTGATGTCGACTTTGTCGCAAAATGTGCTTTTCCTTTCTGCTTGGTTTCAATTTTGTTGGCATAGTGGAATGCATCCACGAGCGTATTGATAGTCAGAAATTCCATTTGCTACTGAATGTACTCGGACAATCCGCTGATGTACTTCAGAATAAGCAATTTCTCTTCTTCTTGGATGCCAATTCTAGCCATGAGTCGATAGAACTCGTCGGTGTAACTCTATACTGACTGGTCTATCCATTGCCTTAGTTGCTGCCACTTCTTATACTGTTGTTCAAGGTATTTGGGAGGGTAAAATTCCTTTCGGTCGTTCAACAAATTTATCCCATGTGTCGATGGGGTCTCCTCTTTTCTCCATCATTGTTGAGAGGTTCTCCCACTAGTAGTGCACAAATGTTGACATCTTTAAGGATGCAATGGTGATCTTGTCATCTTCTAAAAGTTGATTTACAGAGTAATAGGATTCTAATTGTTGTACCCAATTGTCGACGGATTCACATCAATCTTTCCTTCTAGATTTAGTATGTCCAAATTCATTTGCATTTTGAAGGGGGTGATTTTGTCGGAGTTAGTTCTCGTCAAAATTCCTACTGAATTTGAAGCAAATCACGTGAGAATCTCATTAAATTGGGTGAACATTTCAGTTCATTTTCGAGCCAGCGCTTGCTCAATAAGTTGTGTTATCTTGTCGACTCCATGTCTATCATCTATTTCTTCTGTCGTCTCTCGAGGTAGTGTCTGCTTGGATTGCTGATATTGCGAGCGTGTTTGAACAGGCATAAGTCAGGTAACTTCGCTGGAAGTGTCTACACAAAACTTAAGCACGAACAAAGCTGATGCTACTGCTCTGAATGAGCTATGATACCAATGATCCGCACGTGCCCAGGTGCACGAGGGGGGCAACATTTCGACTGGATGAATTGGTTTTGTTATGGTGGAAGCATAAGAAATAAAATGAGCAAAGCATGAATACACTACAAACATAAACATACATTCACAAACAATATGAAGGAATGCGAACTGATTTCTCTATTACTGGCAAACAGATAGATCAGATAAGATCAATCTGATGTATGTTACAATATTATACATGTTTATATAGTATGCTAAGATGCTTGGGTGCCTTCCCGTTACGTTCAGTTACAAGAGAAGTTAGAACGGTTTCAGAAGTTCAACTGTTATAGTCGACTGGAAGACAAAGAGACAAGCTGTCATGGTTCGCCAGTCGCTAGTCGACGCTACATGTCGATGTCGTGAAACTGTCGAGGTTGTTGAACATGTCAAATTCATGTCGAATTTCGAACTTGTGGAAGTTGTGTCGAAGTCGATGACTTGTCGCAGATGATGTTAGCATCCGACAATAATGCCAACTGTTGAGTGGATAATCCCATCAATTGAAAAAATCCCAAGAATATTTCAAGAGTCCAACCATCTGGGCTAGGACTCTTGTCCTTTATGAATTTATTCATGATTCCTTCCAATCCCCCCAAGGAGATGGGATCAAATAGTTTGTTGTTGTCTTTTGGAGACACCAATTGAGGAAAATATGTGAAAATATTCACTATCTCCACAACATTTTTCAAATCTAGTTCCTTATAAACCTTAATGAAGTGCTGAACCCCTAGCACTGCCAAGTCATGAAATCCTCTCCTTTTAACATGATCTAGGGAATGAATTTCCCAAATGAAATTGTAATTCTTCCTTTAATTATCCACCTGATGTAAATATGAAGTATTTTTGTCACTTGGAGCAAGCCATAGAACCCAAATATTCATCCTAAAATATTCCTCATGATCAATGAACAACTTATTTCTTTTGTCCTCTAGATCACCTAATAACATAAGTTTTCCCTCAGAGAAGATCCCTGCGTTATTTCCCTCATACAATACGTTAATTTCCTATTTAGTCTCTTTTAAGTTCCTATGACATTCCCATAATTGTCTTGACGACCATACTTCTACCTACCGCTTGAGATGCTTTCGAGCATTCACTAGTTGGCGACTGATCCAAACTTCTTTTGGGGATCTTGCATGTGTTTAGCAACACAACTACTCAAGCTTTCATCCAGGGTGTTTATTCATTTAAGTTTCCATAAATGATGGTAGTATAGTTTGCGTCAGGTTTTAGCCAGCACAACTCAAGCAACTAGGGGGACTTTCTACAATCAAGACCAAACATCGGGGCAACTGACTAGAGTGATCAAGGTATCAAATCCAATTCACCAAAGGGTAATTTCTGTTGCCAAATCCCGTAACTCATAATCGTGTAACCAAGAAGGATTAATTTGAATCGAGTTAGAGGCTTATCATCTATTATATCCAAATGTCAGAAGGATGAACTATGATTTGATCCCCCCATGGAAGAAATATAGGTATGATACTTCACCACACTGCTTAATAAAGATTCTAAAACAATAATTTGTCGAGGCACTTTGATACCCAACGATGCCCATTCTTTTATTTCTTCCACGTTGGTATTTTTACCACCTACTCCATGTCCACCAAACTCAATCTATCTAGATTGAAACCTAAATAATCATAGATCAGTTCCTGATGAAGGGGATCCCCACAAACCTCATCCTGAGAAAGTTTAAAATTTATGTTTACTCTAATGATCATGTTTTATTCCTTTACCATCCACATGGAGAACAGTTGTTGCCAAAATTTTCCCTTGTTAAGATATGGGCCATACATATTTATAATTGTGATCTATAGATCCAAGTCTACACATTTGATCTATATACACATCCTTGAATGCACAAATTAATAATTTATTAGAGTATAGTTCCCAAACAACCTATTAAAATACCCCATGATAGGCCATTAGAATCCACCCACAAAAACTCCCATTCCTTGAACAAATATCTTAAACTACCCAAAATCAGTGACCCTTTACACAACAATTCTTGAATCATAATGGCATTCAAAGCATCCTTTTCAACTAAACGCTATAAAGCTGGATGCTTTGAATGGATGTCCAGACCCATGAGATTACAAGTGGCAAATTTCATTCTACCACTCTAGAAGAGGGATTTCATTCTCCAAGTTCCCTAAAAATCATAAACTATTTTCCCTACTTAATCTCTACAACAACCTTTGCTTGAGCATGTCTGAGAAAATGAATCTTACTAGGTTTAAAATAAGACTTATCCCATCCTATATAACCCCCCATACCACTAGAAGGGAATTCATCCTCTAGGTATATAGTTCCTCTTGACCAAAGTGCATAGGGAACACTCTGAGTCCCATATGAGAAGTGCAAATTAGAAATCAAGGACACGGATGTCCCTTGGAAAGACTCAATAGAAGAGTATAAAGAATGATTCAATAAAAAATAAGCATGGGTTTGAGGCTGTAGATCTACCAAATCCGACCCCACAACTTGATTAAAAACAACCTTACATAGGTCGGGTAATCTGTCCCCGACAGTTGCTTCACATGCTCAAAATTCATCATTGTTTCCACCTTTTCCATAAACCAAAATAGAGGGGACATGAGAAGAATTAACCTTAAAATCCTTACCTTTTAGGGAATATTATTCATCCTTATGAATTGTCGTAACCATAGGAACAAAAACTATGCCAAGAAAAAATTTAGACATGCCCTGTGAACTAGTGTGTTCGTCTCCATTAGCAGGAAACCATTCGAGTGACACTCGAAGATCCTTTTGAAATTGGGATGTTTGTTCCATGTTATGGATTGGTGATTCTATCCTCACCATTTTTTATGTTCCCACCAAGTGCTCCATTTTCACTTCAATGTTCGCTATCACAAGGATTGTAGTCTCTAAAGTGTTGTCACCTGATTTCCTAGTGCCAAGTATTTGGTAGGTTTATATCTCTCCTTCCTCCAAACATAAATGATGAGCACATGAACTAGAAGGACAAAGATCCGAATTGAAATGAGAGTTAGTATAAGATCTTGAGATTTTATTTTTTACATTATTCACTACTTTCTTACTAATGATGTCCTTTGAAGGTGGCAAAGATGAAAAAAACCATGGAGAATACACCATTTGATGAGTATATGGGACGTCTAAATGAGTTAGATCATTAGGATTCCTTCTCCATACCTATTTCTTAAAACACTTTGAATAGTCTTTGACCGCATGCCCATAATTGTGGTAGTGGACACATAAAATGACACATTACAATAATACATAGGTTGCACTTAGACTAGATCTCCCATCTCAACCTGGAAACTATTTGCTAGTCCCTCGGATAAATCCAAAAGTAATAAAACCTTCACCACTATTTACAAAGTACATTATTTATACGAAGGATCTACAAGGTTTTACCATGGAGATTCTACAAATTAGTAAAAAACCCATCAGTCCAACGTTTGACTAGGAGTCTCAACACTTTCACCCATATCAAAATACCTGGATATATCTCCTACTAAACCCATCAGTCCAACTTTTGACTAGGAGTCTCAACACTTTCACCCATATCAAAATACCTGGATATATCTCCTCTTTGGGATCAAAACATGGATGCCATAATTTCAAAGTTAAAAAAATTTAACCCCGTAGCCAACGACCATGATGGATTCTTACCACATCCTCCTACAGTCCAAATTTGAAGCCCAACAAACCATGAGATAATAAATAGTAAACAGAGAAATACCCAATCAAAAACTCCCAAGGCTCCTTAATCTAGGTCCTCAATTATGAGTCTAAGATCCTAGTCCCCAAAAATCTACCCAACAATGCCTTCCAACCAAAATAAAAAATATTTTCAACCCACAAACCTTTCCCACTGTCATATTATGGAGACATTCGCAATGTTTCACCACCTATTGTTTTTCCCTTGGTTCCCATCTCCACCACCCGTCACACCACCAACTTCGGAATTAGTCTTTGTCCTAGTTGACGAATAGTCACCCACCAAACTATTAAGATTAATATATCTACCAATGAAACCATCAACCATCCCAAAGAACCACCCCTCAAATTCAAGCTTCAACAGATCAATACTAGCATTAGATATCGGGTTAGGGGATTGAGAGGGATAACTAAGAGGATCCCCCGCTCACCTATGATGGATCTATGGAGTGTTTATTACTAACCTTGAGATACTGACTCACCTCAACTACCGAGTGCACCCTCTTACTCTGCACCCTCTCCTAAAGAATAAGATGATCACATTTATTGTGAGAAATAAATGCACCATGTTTGATAGGGCTTATGGAGCAAGTGAGATATGGGTCTTCTTATTGGTTTGTTATGACTACAAATATCCCATGATCCACACACACTATTAAAAAACTTTTCTTTGTCACCAAATTGAGCATTGATGTGCCCACATCACAATTTTTTTTGGCCATGTAGATGAATGTATCTCCTCCACCACAAGGACTAGAAACCATCGCATTTCCAGTCTATCCACATTCATTATCCCTGTGGCCCCTTAGATCTCCAAGAGCTCCTCATGAAACCAAAATATCTCTGAAGTGTCGGCCACCTCATCCTCATAATCATAGTCCACTAGATCCACATCAGTCGATTTCCAAGGGCCTCTGTCAGTTCCTACAATGGTATAAACCCTATTGTAGAAAATAGCCTACTGTAAAAATCCTCTGCCTTAATTTAGAAATTAATATTTATTTATTGATATATTTTAATATTTATTTTCTTAGCAACACTAGATGATATTGGTAATTGGGATTTTTGCACCGAGAGTAGTGGGGTGATTACAACCCAGTATGGAGAAGATGTGTAACATAATGTAACGTGACGTCGCCATGTTATGTACCAAAAAAAAAGTAATTAAAAAAAATTATGTCAGCTCATAAAATAAAAAATGAAAACCAAATAAAAAATAATTAAAAAAATCCATACCCATTGATAAAATAAAAAATTAAAACCAAATAAAAAGTCATTAAAAAAATAACACCTCAAAAAATTGGATGCCTCTTGGTGCTTGATAGATCCGCGTTTAGGATGGATTTATGCTGGTTTAAAAAAAAATATCACCCTAATATCATTGCTTTTACAAAGAATAGAACATAAAACCTATATCTAAAATCTTATTGTTTTAAATTAAACTTCAAGGTTACATATCTGAATTAGTGGGCCTAACAATTAAGAACATGTGTTTCCTCCTAAGAGGTCATAGGTTCAAATCCAGAGGGTTTAGGGTATGTACACCTCCATAGAATTTACCAGTAAAATCATTGTGTGGGGGTGGGTTCCTTGTCCCACAAACAAGGGAGTCGCATACACCAAATTGATGTCTAGATTGGTTGTGACCTTAAAAATATACCACCACCACCACCACTTATTATTATCATCATCTATTATTAAAAAGTAGGTTAAGAGAATAATTGAATGTGTAGTAAAATAAAAATTCCACCACCACCACCACGATGACAACATTATCTTATTATTATCATCTATTATTAAAAGGATAGGTTAAAAGAATAATTGAATGTGTAGTAAAATGAAAAATTATACGTTTTTCAAGTAAGATCATTTCCTTTCATCAAAGGGAAAGATTTATGGAGGGGATCAATCTTCCAAAATATCTAGTGTTAACCCAAGTCAAAGTGGATCAATGTCAATTTCTATGGGGCATGGTTGACCCAAAAGAGATGGTGTATGACTGTTCGGTAAGGACAAATATGATACTTAGGATTTTATTAATAATCAAGTCAATGATTCATGTATGATATCATTAATGCACCTATAAGTTTAAGGGATATAATTTGATGGGTGAAATCCCGTTATGAAACAATTTAACGACGACTGACATATCAACATACTTGTCATAAAAATGTTTGAAAATGGGTACCCGCACGAAGCTAGTACCCAAAAAGTCCGCAACAGCAACGCATGAGCGGAAAAAAAAGCGAAGCGCACGCGCTTCCAAATTCGCGCACGTGGCGTGGCTTCGGCAATGTCGAACATCCACGTGGTTGAGCCCACGTGGACAAAAGGCACATGCACGAATTATTAACACGTACGCACAAAATGGCGCGCATGTGTTAATGACGTGTGCCCGCACCTGCTTTTTTATAAATAAAAAACAGAGCTCACGGTTTTGTCATTTTCAACAAACCCGTGAGCACACGGAGGCCAAACAAGCACCCCGCGAATGCATCTTGGAGCACCCATGAGCTCCAAATTTGCCACCAATTCGCACCTCCACCACCTTGCCAACGTTGTCTCCAGGTAGGTGCCCAATGAAGCATGAATTTGTTGTTGTTTTTGGTTTTTGGTTTTTGTTTTTCATTTCAATTTTAATTTAAAAAAAAATTACACTCCATAAAAAAACCAAAAAAAAAATCATTGCAGGACATAAACACCTAACAAGATGACAAACACACCTGAACCATCAGATGAAACCAATGAAACCCGACCTTCAGAAGACAACATTGGAATGGACAATGATCCCAATGAAAACCCTGAAGACCAATTACACCAAGATTTAAATGAATTAAGGGTATTGCGTGATGAATTGAAGAGCATCAAGGAACCCTCTCCGGTTTCCTTGGCTTCATCATTGCAAAACATTATTGAATCCATCAGCATTGCACACAGTGAGATCACAAATATGAGCCAATACAGGGCTCGAATGAGGGAACACTACTCCACTGGGATGTCCAAAGAACAGATAAAAGACCTCAACATCACCAAAGCCCAGTTGTATAGAAAATTCATAGTTCCCTTGACGGGGCAACCTCCAGATGTGAGGAGGAAACAGGTTTGCATGGACTGGTGTATTTACCAGCCATGGAGAGATAACTGGAGAAAGAAATGGTTTATGGTGTTTGACAGGCCCTCGTGCAACAATTTAGAGGTCCCACAGTATTTCCTTCAAAAATTGTGGGTTGAGTTTGAGCTAGGCTACCATGTCAACTATTTTGACATCACTGAGTTTTAGGGTGTCGGTCTTGGCCCTGCCCAAGATCGACCTCAGGCCCACTGCAACCCACTTAGAGGACCTCCTGCACCCAGGAGAGAGCCAAACCCCCCTCCTTAGCCACCCGGAATTGGTACCGGCCTAGATGAGATTGATGACTCAGTTAGGCATGCCACACATCATTTGCTTAGGCATACCACATTTGTGGCTATGTCTTCACAGATTCAAGAGGACATCGATAAGACAAACATAGCTGCACTGTCTATGCGTGGTGGCCGGGACATGCCAGGTACAGGTGTAACCTAGGCGGACCTTCTAGTTCTAGTGGAACAACGGCACATTGTTTTTCTCACTGTGGTCATTCTTTCCATGGTCCTACATAGTAGCATGCCACATGGAGCTACATGGATTAGGTTAGCTATTGTTTTATTTAATGTTCAAGTAGTTGTTGTAATTTATTTGATATCATGTTGTTTAATATATTTAACTTTGAATTACACATTGTTGACTTTATTTGTTTTAATGTACAGTTATTTAGGGTCGAGTCTCCATCCTCCAGGCGGGAGGACATCGGTTGATTTGACCTAGACCGAGCCATGGCAGCAACAGAGGAGATTGCGGCACCATACACACATGTAACTTCTTTATTTTGAATAATTAGATCCTGTTACGAGTAATTTGTGTTCAATAATTACAAATTAATTAGCACTGATTAATTACCATATTATCATCGTATTTTACAGTTGTGTTTATCATATTGTCTAAATTATTTGAGAGCTATAAATTCATATAATCCAACCAAACAAAAATGAAACCTTATAAAACATGAAAACCTAAGAAAACTAGAAACATCTGTTCATGTTCACTTTAGGCATCCTATACCTCTAATGATTATAGAAATGAGAGAGAAATTTCAAAAATCTGTCATTCTTACTTGACCAATGATGAGCCCGCAGCTAGGGTTTTGGTGATGCCCGCAGTGTCCTTCATCCTCAGACTACCATCCAATGCTTGCTTGCTCTTCCTGTGCTTGACCAATGCCATATGTGTTATTGATGCTTTGCCATTTGTCACCATGTCATCCAAGTTATCTTTGCCATGTACTCTCCTTGTCCAAATCATCTTCAAATGACCACAGTATGGGTCATTTGACTCTTGGCTCAATAGGTGTGCCAATGGCTCCAATGCCCGTCACTTTGTCCACCAAATCAGGCTTTGCTGCCATGTCCTTATGCCATGTGTTCTTCAAGCTTAAACTTTGTCATTAATGTTGTCATCAATGACAATAATAGACAACCATATTCATCAAGCTCTCCTCAATCTCCCAAAATCTTCACACATTGCTTCCTTAAAAATGAAACTTGTCTTCTATTTATAGTTTTATCATTAATATGATTAAATAAATCAAATATGATTTATTTAATTATGGCCATGCCATGTCACCTTCTATGCCATGTCACCTTATTTAATTTTAATTTCATGCCATGTCACCTTCTATCCTTTCAGAATAATAAATGTGAGACACACATATGCCCTTAAGATGCTCGCAATGCACTCTTAAAAATGCCCGCAGTGGGATCAAATTTGATGCCCGTAAGGGCCATCAACGCATGCATGTATTGGTCTTGTATTATACATGCAATGGTCTCATGTAAATGCCTGCAGTCCCTTATTAATATGCCCGCAATACACCACAAATGTTCGCAGTGGGTGCTTCAAAGAATGCCTGCAGGGTCTGTTGGTGCCCGTTTTTGTCACCATTTTTGAATATCAAGTGCACTCTGATTGGAATTTCTTTTACAATTTTTTATGTTCTCTGTCACTCTCTTTGCCATTCAGACCGTCAAATGGAGCAGGTATGCGTTTGTTTACACATCATATGAATTTGGGTAAAAGATTGTCATACTATGATTTATTGATGTTTATTTGACTTATGTAGTGACTATATTTTATCTTGCAGGTTATGGCTCTGAAGCGAATATTCAATTTGACTCGTATTGAAGTTGTAAACAATCAATTGCATTCAGCCCGTCATTTAACCCCGCATTCAACCCACGAGGTCGTTGGTTGAGATATTTTTGGGCTATTAGAGATTAAACTGCCACATGGATTCTGTTTGGGACGTGGCCCTAATGGTATGTGAGCTAATGTTCTAGAAGATCCTTTCTCCTGCACGCTCAGTTCGACACCACATTCATCTATGCTCACGACAAAGGAGCATTGACGCTTCAGCAACTGCGTGAAGGATAAACGTCGTGGAATCTGGAACGAAGCTCTGTGTGCTGTCATGAACTTTATGAGGTCGTTCTTTGGCTATGAGCTATCGCGAAATGGTTAAGCAGAGCCGTCCCTTGGCTTATGCGTGTAACGAGATATTAGACAGAGTTGTTTGGGCATTCAAGATAGACTATTATTAAGCAATCGACCACTAAAGGGTCGACTTTATTTCTTCATTATAACACTGTATAAATAGACATCCCTGTAGCAGAGACGAGTTAGTCATTAGTCAGTCAGTCTTTTTACTTTTAGATTTGCCTATCTTTTCAGTTGCAAATGAATACTAGAACACTATAACTATGTCTTTTATTAATATATCTATGTTTCAGTTTTATGGGAATTTGTCAAGCATGCGTGGTGATTTATTGATTAAAGGCTCAACCTCTGTTTGCCGAGACGCGCCCCTCAACAGCCAGTGGTTCTTCATCAGTGTATATGAATCGTCGTTGTCTTTTGTAAATAAAACATGTTGTTATTTTATTTATGTATCTGCTTTGTATATGGTGTTTCTGTACTGTGATATAAAATGATGCTGTGTTGTTTATGTAAATAATGTTTCTATTTTTGTTATGTATATTTTGTTTTATTAATGTTCTAGAAGTAAATGGTGACCGGCCACACTTAGATTTATTTGGTTTGTTTAATTAGCTTAGGTTTAGTTTATTTCAATTGCTTAAGTAGTTTAGATTGCACTTAGTTCATTTAACTGCTTAAATAGTTTTCTTTAGTTTAGTGACATAGATAGCTCAACCTTCTAAATATGCTCATAGACTATAATTCTGTAGTTTCTTTCCAGTAGCATAAGATTAGCTTAAGTTATATCTCCATCTCATTCTAGGATAAAATAGAAATAGTTAGTTTCATAAATTATCATTAACATAGATAGCTTCTTCTCATTGTAGCTCTTAACCACCTTATTCATTGCTTTCCCTGCATGATAGGATCATATGCATCAGCCAGCTGGTAGGTAAGATCATCCCATCTTCTCTTCTCTTTAGCTTAAGCTGTTTTTCTTCCATTTGGACTGTCATTCAGATAGCCATCCAGACCGACATTCATACCTCACCACTTCTTTCATCAATTTGCTTAATTAGAATCCAGTTTTAAGGTTTCCTTCCAATTATGATCTCGTTCATCCTTAATTAGTATTCTTAGGAATCATTAAGACCTTGCTGCATTTTATAAGAAGTTTTGATTAAGTTTTGTCATCTTCTTTAGTTGTCATTCCCTCTTTCTTTAAAACTCTCTTTCAATTATTTACAAGTTATGTTTTCCTTATGTTTAATTTTATCAATGCTTTATGGTTTCAGAATTTATTAGTTTCATTTTCATAATATCAATATTAGGTTAAGTTAGTAATTTCATTCTCCAAATCATTTTAGTTTTGAATTGTTCTTCTCATGCTTTCATGGAATAAAGTTTAGTTCAGAAGTACGATATCTTTATCAAGTTTTCTACTTGCTTCTAAATTTAATATCTTTATCAAGTTTTCTACTTGCTTCTAGACTTCTTCAGCTCAAATTCCTCATTTATAAATAGGAAATAGGTCATTATGTTAAAAGTTAATTGTAGTTAGGTAATCTTTAGCTTGCATTTATTTGTAGAAGTCAAATTAGATTTAATTCCATTTTGTTTTCTAATTACTTTTGAAAGCCACTTCGATACATTCACCCCTATTCCCATTACATTTGGTACCTTTCCTCAGGATTCCCAAGGAGAATGGAATTAGATGCTTTTGTAGTTTTGAATAGTTGTTGAAATCATTAATATTTTATAATTTGATTTAACTTAATTTCCTGTTCATATGATTAAGCAGTTTCTATTTTTACAAAAAGTAGTTTGTGTCTTCCTTATTGTTTAAAAGAGCAGCATTGTTTGCGTTATTCTGATCTAGTAGTTCAGATAAGCTCAGTTAGTTTCTTTGTCGTCTTTCTGAAAGTTTGACTCCGTTTTTCATTTTGAAAGATATTTCGATCTTTTCTTTATTTAATCTTTTAAGGTCTGACAAACCGAAATTTAGGTATCATCCTACCTTAGCATATACTTTGCCTCAACTCTAAGATTATCAACCCCGATTGATAATTAAATAAGGTGTTTTCTTTGAGATATCTCACACACCCAATAGGGTCCTTTTGATTATGCCCGCAATGGTGCTTTGAAATGCCCGCAAGGGGCCTTACAAATGCCCGCACATCTTCCTTGTCCACCTCATCATCTTGTCTTTGTCCTCTAATATTATGTTTTCCAATTCATCGTCCTCCATGTCACCAAGTTATCAATCCTTCTTGTCACCAAGCATGTCCTCCTTGTCATGTTCCATGTCATCAAACACCATGCTTGACAAGTCATCAATCTGGCTTGCTTGTAACTTGTCTTTGTCTTGTCCTTAGCTTGCCATGTCCTTCTTCCATGCTTGTCATAAACACTTTTCATGCTTTCCATGTTTGTCATACTTGTCACCTTTGTCATCCCTCAAGCCATGTCACCATCTCCATCGTGCTTGCCATAATGTGTATGCTCCATGTTCTTAACTCTTCCATGTCTTTGTCATTAATGTATTGTCATCAATGTCATTATCATGTCCTTGTCATCAATCCTTTTTCATGTCTCCACTTTGTCAAGTCTTATACACTTGTCATGCTTGCTTGCAACTTGTCAAGTCATCAAAGCTTGTCATGTTTACCATTTGTCCAGTCAAGTCTTTTCCATGTCATCACTTCCCCCTTTATCCTTAACGTGTTGTCATCAATGACAACTTTGGCCATCAAACACTTCAAGCATAAATTGTCAACCTTCTTTGCCAAATTATCATGAGCCCAATCCATTGTGGGTCAAAGGACACGATCCCCACAACCATGTTCTTTACCAAGTCTTGAACAAATGGACTACACCAATACAATAAAAATGTTATATAATATCCAAAGCCCATCAAACCACTATCATATAACTTGAATATAAATTAATTGTAGTCATGTTTCTTAAGTACCATCGTTGTCATTCTCATTGGCATTGTGTTTATTATTGTTAATATTGTTTTTATAAATTCAGTCTAAAAATTGTAGTGTTCGCACAGGTGTCCACAGGCTTCGCCATTGCCACCAAGGATCAGCAGATCTCCACATGCATAGGTATCATGTGTATTAAAGCATAAATTTAATTTCAAATATGATGACTTGTCCGTGTATATTTATATTTTTCTATATTAAACTATGAGGTTATAAATGTGTATGCAGGTGCGAGCACCTCGGCCTGGCAGTGCCATTATTCCTCCCTCCCCGGCCTTTCGGCCATGTTATATGCCAGTTGTATCCCCTGGAATACATGCCTCATTCCATGCATCCCTCCCCACCCCCTTCCATCCATCCCCCCCCTCCTATCCAACACCACAGTTCCATGCAGCTCCCCCTTACGTTTCATATCCATCTCCACCTCCGTATCAGTTTCCCATGTTCCCACCCTCCCCCATCTGACCACGACACACCACCCATCTACAGTCACCCATCCCTCCACCACAAAACAGACCTCACCCCCCCCCCACATTCCCCCACCACACTCGCTTCCCCTTCTAGGGTGCCCTGATACATACTATAGCCAGTTGGGGTTTATAGCCCTAGACATGCACCTCCACTTCGCCCACCCCAGTCCATGCCTCCTTCTACCACCCCCCTTCTCCCATTGTTCCCCCCAGTGGTGTAGCCACCGTCGATGTGGCTACATCCTCCCCTACACCGTCCACCCTAGTATCGGAGTAGGTTGTCCAACCGACTGCTCCATCCACCAGCCTTGAAGACCAGTCGGTTGTGTTCACGATGAGATTGACTAATTTATGAAAACCTCGTTGAATTTTAACAAAAATTACTATATGCATCTAATTTCATCATTTATCTGATTGTTCTAAATGTTGCAGGGTGGCATCGCTAAGAGACTATGAGCACGGAGGAGGGAGACCCCCTCACGACTTACAATCTCGCATGCAGTGAGTTATCTAAGATTTGAAAACTATTTTTATTTTTAAATTATGTTTTATACTTGTATAATTGCCAGGAAAAGTTAACATATTATTGTTTTCGTTTCAGGGCTCAGGGGCATGTGGTCCAAGATGCCCGAAGGACCCAACTTCCTCTAGCACGAAGAAGAGGAAGATCGATTTTGGAGATGCACCTGGGAGCTCTAAGGGTGGGCAGGAGGATTGAGAGACCCTCCTATGTACACTAGCCACGATGTGGCATTTTGGGCACGAGTTGCCATATTTTGTATAGGGCACCATGGTCCATATTTTGTATAGGGCACAAGTTGCCATATTTTGTACAGGGAACGAGTTGCCATTATATAGACGTTGGGAACAATGTTCCACTTTTCCCAAAAATGTACATGATTGGATCATTTTTGCATATTAATAGATGGATCTGCACTTGTCTATATGACTTTGTCTTTGATTACATTTTTGCATACATGATTTTGTCTTCAATAACAATGTTATGGAAAAGTTTTCACATACATATAGATGTTATTTCTAGACACCAAGTGACCTCAATATGAGTCCCTTGTAATAT
>BSBM01001455.1:6427500-6462500 GCA_027924585.1 Larix kaempferi | reverse complement strand
CATAAAACTACACATACCTTGATGTAGAACATAACATTCTTTGATGCAATTATTTCTCTTATGTAAAGTTGACTGGCCTCATTCAATAAATCCATCTGGATCCTCTCTGTTACTAATTGTTTCCATCAATCTCTCGTGCTCTGAATGAGGCAAGTAGTAGCGTACCTTGGTTGAGCTCTTGCTTGAAATTGTCTGAAGATGGATGTTTGTGCCAATGATCAAGTTTGTGAAGTGATACACCACTGAACGTGGTCTGTAATCCATGAATACATGCCCACTAGTCTTTCTTGACTTCCCATACAGTGTAAGATATTCCCCCTTAACCACCATCGAGCCAATAGGAAATTCAATGCCTTCATAATCAAGTAATGATGCGTAGAGGGTTTGCTTACCTTATATGCATCGTTCCAACCAATAATCCATGCCCCATTCATTGTCTTTTGGGGCAACAACTGCGTATATGTGTCCTGGTTGTACAAAATCTGAGATATGGTCGTAGTCTGTCGAAATCGCTGATTGACCCTCCTCTAACTGGGTTGTTTCAACAACTTCACGTTGGTCTACTGCAAGTGACACACGATCCCATTCATTAACCTAGTCGATGCACTTGCATTCATCCCATTCGCCATTGTTGCAAGGGATGCAAAAGCATGCATGATCTCGCATCCATATTTCAAATAAGGGGTTGTTTGAGCTTCGAACTGAATGAAATCCACGTGTTCCTTGTATTGTGCCACAACTATAGGAATGCGATCGGTCTATGTCAACCACCCGCCAAAAATTTCTTACCACACGTCCTGCCACTGATGATGTTTGTTGATCTCTTGCTCAGTCTGACATTGTTGCAAAGCACCATTGAACTATGGATTCTGCATCTCGGATATGAGGTTCCCTGTCAAACCTCATCTCTTCCCTTCGTAGTGCAATCTTGATGCATGCACCGGCCCCATCATGCTCGCCTTTGTCGTGCCCGGTCTCAAAATAGTTCCAGATATGCGGCACACTATAAGCCTTATGCAAAATACTCATCCATTGGAATACTCGGGCTTTATTGAACTACCTCGCACAACCATCTGACCATATCGAATGTCGATCCATCTGTATATCTCTCTCCTTCAAATGATCATAGAAAATTTGAAAACAATGTTGCACATAATGTAGATCATGGGTTCTATCATCACTTGTGTAAAATTTTGTCTCCTTCAATATTATCCTCTTGTCATTGCTGCTCTCTGGCCCATGCCTATACATAATATGTACCATGATGCTGACTTGGTCTGAATGGTAGTATTGACTCTGTATTTCATTTTGTGGCTGAAGGGTGTAATTTTCTGAAAAATCCACAATTGACACTATGGTTCCAACAGGAAATGTGTCCCTGCATTTTCTGTACTGCTCATCTTGCCATCGCGCTACATGCACATGTTGAACATACTGCACACGTTGAACAGATTTCAATGCCTTCATCGTCGAGTAATGATGCCTTCATCGTCGAGTTTTCTCATAGAACTTTGTCAAGAAGTCACATACCAGTACCTGTTACCATGAAAACAAGGGAAATATTACAATGTGGCCTTTGGAAAAATGTACATGTCATAAATTGAACGTGTAATATGAAAAATATGCAATATTCATTTGTACCTGTGACTTCACTAATGCAATCTTTTTACTTTTCGTGGCACTGTCTAATTGATAGGTTACGTACTTGAAGCTCTGCATCTCCACGCCCATCCTTCCAAATTCGTGCTCCTTGCTTTCATGAATGCAACGGTTCAAAAGAGAAAACCCACTGCACCTAGAACATGTCCCATATAGACACGATTTTTCATAATATTTTTGTCCTTCGGGCCTTGGAAACATGATGTTGTGGATAAAGTCTCTTGATACATTCGGTGGTAGTATGGATCCATTGCAGCCTTGCACAATGTTAGTATGCAAATCACAAAATATATGTTTATATGTGTCATAATAATATTCATATTCTACGTGGTATCTACAACAACAGGTGTTCCGATCAATGCATATATGAACGTACCATGGTTTTCATTTCTCAAAGGACCTTTGGCCCAAGTTCAATTGTGTGTGCTCATTCCTAAATCTCTCATAGAGTTCAGTCTGTGTGGTGTCAAGGAAGTGTTTAACATGGAGTTCACGTTCAGTAGAACCTTTTCTCAACTTTAACACGTCTCTTTGATTTGATGAAGGTATAGTATGATCATGCCAAAAATTTTGTACTAAATCTTTAACAACATCAATTAGCTTCCTATCTGCACAAGGCAACCACTACAACAAAATACCATTTTGGGGGCAGTTTTGGCTTGCGGCGGTTTTGCTAACCCCCCCCCCCAAAAAAAAATTTTAGGTCTTTGGCGACGGTTCTTCAAAACCCTCCTCAAAAGTACCAAAAATTGGACTTTTGCGGGCGGTTTTTAAAAAACCCCCCTAAAAAGTCCAATTGTCAAGATTTTTGGGGGCGGTTTTGTAAAAACCCCCCTAAAGTCCAATTCTTAATACTTTTGGGGGCGGTTGTTTAAACCCCCCCCCCCCCCTCGAAAGTCCAATTTTCAATACTTTTGGGGGCAATTGTTTAAAGCCCCCCCCCCCCGGAAAGTCCAATTTTCAATACTTGTGGGGGTGGTTGTGGAAAACCCCCCCCAAAAGACTTGACCCCCTAAAAGTGGCTTGCGGTGGTCTTGCTAAACCCCCCCCAAAACATTTTTTAAAGGTATTTGGTGGCGGTCCTTAAAAACTCTCTTCAAAAGTCCTAAGAATTTGAATTTTGGGGGCAATCCTTAAAAACCCCCCTCAAAAGTCCTTAGAATTTGACTATTGGGGGCGGTTTTCATAAAACCCCCCCAAAAGTCCAAAAGTCCAATTTGTGTCGGGCATCCTCTTAGGGCTACTTGGACCCCATCCTTCCGAACTAGATCAAAATTGGTTTTTTGGAGATAGAGTCTAATAATGATGTCGAACTAGATCAAGGTCTTCACCAAGGAATATTGCTCGCATGTCAAAAAAGATGGACCCCTCTAATCGTGGAAGGTGATTCCAAGATCATTCTCCACATGGCTATTGAGATGCACCATGGCAAATCAAGCTCCAAAGTGGCATCGTCGTGGTGGTTGGAAGACTCTATCTTCCTTGTTCTTGCAGGGTGTAGCGCTTTCCTTCTCCCACGTCAAGTTGATTTGTTGGCCAACCACGGGAGCAGTATTCACATGGCCACCCATGCTTATACGTGGGATGATTTAACAAAAGCATTTTTTCAGGATAGCTGCAGAGTTGTCCAGGACCAAGACATGATGGTTTTTCGTGCGAGAATACATCATGCTGATGATAATCGGGACACGTAACTCTTTCCTCTTGCAGTTGTCCACATTGGCCTTTAACTCTTGCCTTTTGCGGTTGTCCGCACATTCAACCTTTAACTCTTGCCTTTTGCAATTGTCCGCATCGACCTTTAACTCTTATCTTTTCATACTCCTTCGTAGTTCTCGATGGGGGAAATGACGGAAGAAAATCAGAACAAGCGTCACTCATTGTACCTCCTTCAGTTATTAAGATGTACCCGGTTCATCATAATAGTCGATGGCAGGCAAGAATATATGGAGGCTCAAGGTGGCAACTATGATCCTCATTGTTGGTTTTTTGCATGCATACAAGTTTTGGTAATCTTGTTGATTATGGAGCAAGCCTCTGGTGAGAGGATGAAGGAGCAAGATACTAACTGTCGTCCTGAGGTTGGAGATAATTCCAGTCGCAATAGGAAGAGAGGGCGTGGGGATTCTCCGGGGGAGCCGGGTGGTGGTATGTCTCGTGCCTATCAGCAGGCACGTAGGGAGGCAACTTCCTTTGCTCTTAAAATACCCTTTGAAATCCAGAGGGACATCAATGACTATGAACAATAATGGTGGGCTCATCTGAGTAGGGAAATCCTGGTGGGGTAGCGTAAGTAGTTGGAGAATTGGATCATTGATCCTGGCAACACGGCTGGGCACGTTAGTCTTTACGAGCACACTGTTGTGTTGTTTTGGATGATGAAAAACATGGTTGGATCTGCCATTCATGATAGGCATCCTCTCAGAGATGACAATGCGCAGCTTCTCTTTGAAGAGTCTTGCGCAATTCACCAAAAGATGGATTTCCTTCTGTCTTCCATGGCGCTTCAACCTACTCCATGCACTGCTTCTTCTTCCAGCTTTCGCCATATGGGGAGTTCTCTAGAAGCTCCTTATATAGTTCGCTGATGTTTGGGTGGGTGGGTGTTTATTTGGGGGGTCTGGGGCTAGCTGGTTTAACATTTATCTTATGTATCAGTGGTTATGAAGCTGGGGTGTCTATTATGCTTGGGTGTCTATATTTATGCTCTTTGGCCTGTGAGACTATGGGAAGAAAGTATTTGGTTATGTGGTTTTTGGTAATTCTGTGGTTTTTTGTCTGTTCAGGTAGAAGGTTCGTCTCGGTTACTGCGGCAATAGCCTTCAGATGTGCCACGAGGGTGTGTGTCTGTTTTGATGAACAATTATGAGCTTCGACCAGAATGCTCCTTTTGTAATTTCTCCTTTTAATATAATGCAAAATCTCCTTACTTCCAAAAAAAAAGGCTACTTGGAATGGTGTTTAGTATTCCCAAAGGATTATTCTTCCATATCACAGTCATAAGTGTATTTTTGTGTTTTAAGTAACTGTAAGTATCATCTCTGCTTTTAAAAAGTTGATTTCTGATGACGTAAGTGTTCAAGTAAAAGCTAATATTTTTTTGATAATGCGTGATGTTAAGAATGTATCTACTAATGCATACTTTAACCATTCCTTTGACAAAAAGACATACTTTAACCATTCCTTTGAATTTGTCATAGGACTCTTTGTAAAATTACTTAGGGTAATGTGATAAATTTGAATATTAGTTTAAATTGGATTGAAAACGACTCTTCATAATGAATTGTGATGATATGAACATATAACTAAGAATGTCGGGTTTGATATGATTTACATTATAACACAGATCCCTATTCTTGGAGAATTATATTATGATATGATTGTGAGTTTTTGCTAGATGAAAGTCGAGATTGTAGATGTATGTATTCTTATTTTCACTGGTTGATTTCTGAGTGTCTATGCTGATTTAAAATTTGAAACCTCTGTGTACGATCTCTGAAACTGAATGCGTCCTTGAAATGGTTTTTTCTGCAAGATTGAATGTCATTCCAAATGCGTTTGAATGGCTTGCAATGCGCCTTCATGGTAGAGATGTTGAGTTAAAACGGAGTATGTTTCTGTATTGCAATCTTTCGAGAAATCCATTGATCAAAATCTGTATGTTATTATTGGTTGGGATAGAGCCGTGATTGCAGAACGTTGCAATTATTAGTAATGAGTGAGTGAATTGATTAAGAGGATAGGCCGAATGCGTCCCGACCTGCATCTGTTAAATTGAAGTATACTGTCGAGGCCAAATCCATTGAAAGGATTTCGCCAAGATGTCTCTGAATTGCTTAACCAATAGATTCCTTAAAAACCAATCATGCTAGTAAGATTCAACAAAGACAATCTGATCTAATTGCAGTGCTGATTGCATTGAGGTAATGCATATCACTGTGTAAATATTTTTTTTTATAATATAAGCCGTATTTTCTAAAGAAAGTGAAAATTATTGGCTTAAAAAGTGAAAAGTGTTTTGTCGTTGCATATAATGTAGATTAATCTTATTAATTGAATATAGTTGTCCTTCATTCATGTTCTCTAAAATAGTAAAAAAGTTGGACGAATTTTCCCATACTTAGCCAATTTCTTGATTTTCACTAATTTGTCGTATCTCTCCAGAATGATTCATAATGTAACAATGATTTCAACTTCATGCCACATAATCATCTATGCCATGCGGGCATCGATATCCTTAGTGCGGGCATCAACCTTAATGCGGGCATCACTTAGCCCCTTTACAACACTTAGCCATTTTTCCTTTGTCTTTAGTATGCAAAATAACATTTTTCTTCTATTTTGGCAGGTTGATATTTTCCTTATCTGATCACCATAAGAAAAACCAAGAGCATGGCTAGATAGCCATTTCAACAATGAACAGGACCATATGGAGAGTGTTGATACGGATGAGCAAAGAAATAATGCGTATTCAATGAGGAATTGGTGGAGTCGCAGTTGCCAAAAGTAGGAAAAATGGACAAATTTAGGTGTTGTAGCTGCTCGAAATAGGAAGAATAGGCACTTTTGGAGGTGTCCTAGCTGCTCGAAATAGGAAAATTGGACAAATTTAGGTGTTTTCGCTGCTTGAAATAGGAAAAATAGGCACTTTTGGAGGTGTCACAGCTGCTCGAAATAGGAAAAATAGACAATTATTGGAGAGCATTGATACCGATGGAGAGCGCTGATACCGATGAGCAAAGAAATAATGAGTATTCAATGAGGAATTGGTGGAGTCGCAGTTGCCAAAAGTAGGAAAAATGGAAAAATTTAGGTGTTGCAGCTGCTCGAAATAGGAAAAATAAGTACTTTTGGAGGTGTCGCATTTGCTCGAAATAGAAAAATTGGACAAATTTAGGTGTTGCAACTACTTGAAATAGGAAAAATAGGCGCTTTTGGAGGCATCGCAACCGCTCGATACCAATGGAGAGCACTGATACCAATGGAGAGCGTTGATGGAGAGCGCTGATACCGATGAGCAAAGAAATAATGAGTATTCAATAAGGAATTGGTGGAGTCGCAGTTGCCAAAAGTAGGGAAAATGGACAAATTTATGTGTTGCAGCTGCTCGAAATAGGAAGAATAGGCACTTTTGGAGGTGTCGCAGATGCTTGAAATAGGAAAATTGGACAAATTTAGGTGTTGTAGCTGCTTGAAATAGGAAAAATAGGCACTTTTGGAGGTGTCGCAGTTGCTCGAAATAGGAAAAATAGACAACTATTGCAGAGCGCTAATACCGATGGAGAGCATTGATGGAGAGCACTGATCCCGATAAGCAAAGAAATAATGAGTCTTCAATGAGGAATTGGCAGAGTCGCAGTTGCCAAAAGTAGGAAAAATGGACAAATTTAGGTGTTGCAGCTGCTCGAAATAGGAAAAATAGGCACTTTTGGAGGTGTCACAGCTGCTTGAAAAGAAGGGCACGTAAAGGTGTTATGGATTTCTTAATCATAAGATTTATACTTATAAAGAACTAGAAAAATATGAATTAATGGGCTTACCTTGTTCATGTTGCTCCTCCTCCTAAAAAGATGAAAATGTATCTTTGTCATTTCCTTATTTGTTAGGACTAGTAGAGTCATTCAAAGGCATAGAAGGTGCAATCTTCTTTGCTATTGTTTGTATTTTCCTCTTCTTTGTAACTGTAGCCAAGAATGCTATTAAACATATGCCTAACATCATCATACAATAAAAATAAGCATTATACTGCATAAGGAAATACATTGTTCTATTTCTAAATATTTACCTTCTGAGATGCATGTCCCTTCCTTTCCCATTTGATCATTTTGACACGTTCTTTTTTAAAATTTCATAATCAGATTTTTTTTATTTCGTGTCATAATCTGCTTTCTCTGTTTTTTAAAAAATGATTAGAGTATTGATTAGCCATAGCCTATTAGATTGTTATTAAAGTATAAAGTAATATGTTCTAACAATTTAAATTAAATAAAAGTAGTATTCCCATTTGCTGTGATGGGGAATTTTGTTTTTTGCAAAGAAATCACAGATGTAATCTCTTGGGTGGCTCATTCACAGTTTTATTAATATAAAACCTACTCGTTTATGTTAAAAAAAATTTTTAAATTAAATAAAAATAATGATATACTTCAATCACAAACAATCACTTACCTCCATGTCTCCACTTGTACAAAGCCTGCATAACCAAAAAAATAAAGTCTATCATCACTCAATTGCTAACTGAAAGTTGTTTAAATAAGTTTCAAAAGTAAAATGGAAGACTATCTGTAATGACTATCTGCTAAGAGGAACAAATGCCATAACTTGAGAGAGAGAGAGGGTTAGGGTTTAGGTTAGACATGTACAGTAGCCAACAAGATATCTCAGTCTCCAAGAGTGAAGACCCCTCAGGCTTAGAGGCTGCAAGCAGGACAAGGTTGACACAGGAAGCCCCAAAGATGAACATGGTAACGGTCTTGCAACAGTGGGAAAGTGCAGTCCAACTCTAGTGGTCATAAAACAATCACAACCTAGCTAAATGAATATTAAACAGTCCACGTCTCAGCTAGGAAGAGCCACCACAATCCACGGTCTTCCCTAGAGGAGACCAAAATTTTTACAGAATTTTTAAAATTTTGTAGCAGAGGAACCACTATTTTGATTTCTATCAATAAAGAAACCACAGAATGCGTATTACACTTACTAAGCATATGATAAAATTTTGTACAAAATGCAGCATAGAATGCGTATTACACTTAAAATTTTGTAGTAGAGGAACCACTATTTTGATTTATGTCAATAAAGAAACCACATAATGTTTTCATTTATTATGTTGTTTTCATGAAAGCATTGATAAAATACCTGCAATAACGCAGAACGAAGAAGAAGAATGCCGTGAAACTTAAGTTAGACCTCACGCAGTTCACCTCAATATATCCCAATAGCAAAGCTTCAGCTTTCGTGGTGTTGAATACCAGAATCAAAGCAAGTAAATGCTGGCCTGTGCAAAAATAAAATGGCTCCCTTTCCCGGCAAAACTATTCGCGGGAGATAAAATTTTAAAAGTTATGTTAGGGGTCCCATTTTTTTTTATTATTAAATTTCATTTTTTTTTGTTTTTTTTTGGTAAATTAAATTTCTTTTTTTTTTGTATAGATAGCAAAAACACCCGAGTTTTCTCCTAAGGTTTTCAATGAAAAGGGGAAAGACCTTGGTACTGGGAGTCATGTACGTGGACCAAAGGAAGGAAGGAGGGAACCAAAGAAATGCATCAAAAGGAAAGGAAATATTAGCCTATTGTGGTCGATGACATGAAGTTAAATAATGTAATAAGCATGGATTCTAAGGCATTGATTGTGAGGTTTATTTTTAGAAGGATGGGGACAATGAGTTTGTTTCAATAGATTCAAGTCCACCTATACTAACTGGTACCCTTCGGATGTATTGACTTGTAATGTAAACATTGTGCATATGTGATGTACGATTAATCCTAGCGTGGAGCTCAAGGCCAAGGCCCCGCTAGTGAATTCTCAGCCTTGAAGGGATGATATTTTATGTTATGCCATCCGTGTGCTAGTAAGCCATGGAAATTGTAAAAACATGTAGATGGTTATAATGCAAATAAAAATACAAAGGGGTTGGCTATGGATGCAACTAAATGAGGGGGCTATGTGTATCCACTAGGAAGAGGTGACTAGGGGTTTTGCGATTGGACCCTAGCTGGCTACCATATATCATCTTGAGAACCCCTTTGACTATTCTAGTCGTCATTTAATTATGTTGTAAGGAAGTGGGTGAGAAATTCAGTCCATGAGAGTGATGGAGTATGGGTATCCCTGAAATTCGTAAGGCAGGGTATGGGATCGGTTTGCTCAACCCATAAGTCACTCCATCTCATGGTAGTTATGTGTTCTGAATGTTTAATTGTTCATGTTTCATTCAACTATGCTTATTTGGGTATGCATATGCATCCATGTGTTTTTATTAATTTCTTCAATGATGAATAGGGCCAAGTCTTGTTGAGGCCCAGGAGGTTCAGAATGTTCGGTCATGACTTTGGGGGAGAAATAGAAACCCTTTTTGTGTTCATGTTCCCTTTGTGGGTCAAATGAAGGGAGGAGACATGGCATAGTGGATTAGAGCTCTTTACAGAGTGGTAAAGAGGTATGGATGAGGATTGGGGAAACACCTTGGTTGGAAGAAGGAAAATTCAGAGTTCTCAGGTTTGGAAGAAGATCATACACTTGCATGGGGATCTCCGAGAGCTTTCCAATATATGATACCAAGTTTTCCAAAAATGGACTTAGGATGAGAAAGTTATCAGCCTGAGAAGTTGGCAGTAACAATGGTATATGGTCGACTTCTGAATTTTCGAACCCGCAGTGCAGATTGTGGATCGCTGAAGTTGGAAGCGCGATTCTGCGAAGCTTAGACCTTTGGAGTTCCGACATCCGACTCCCACGTCATGGATTATAGAAGTCGGAGGCGTGATTTGGCGAAGTAGAGAATTGGGTGTTCCAACTTTCCTACTCCCGCATTGTGGATTGTGGAATGCGAAAGTCGGAAGCATATTTCTTCGACGTCGTGTATTTTTCATTCCGACTTTCCGACTCCCGCGTCTTGGATTGTGGTAGTCAAAGGTGGGATTCTTGAAGTGGCACGTTGGGGTTCCGACTTCCGAATCTGACATGTGGATTGCAGACCAAGCTATTGCGGCTGTGTGAAAGTGCATAGTTTGGAATAAAAACATTTAGCAGGTTGTATTCTAAGGAGCTCCCCCATCACCTCTAAAGGGCACGGAGGGGGTCGGGGACGTTACATATATCCTAGAACAGTTATGTGTGTTTCTTTAAAATATTGTTCATGGATTTGGATACCTCAAAGAATATTTCTTTAGGGAATAAGGCATGTGATTCCTTCCTTAACTACTCTTCAAAACCATCTAATGACATAGACATCCCTACTGAAACACTAAAGATACTTTCAAGAATCCATGTGTGTTTGTTCAAGTTGTTCTTCTTGGCCATGGATTCTCAAAAGGTTATTTTTTTATTAAGGCCCAATTTTTCTCCCTCAAACATGTATAAGGAACCCAATATCTATACCAAGTTCTCAAAAAAATCTAATGGCACTAATATCCCCACTTATATGAATAATATGCTCTTGGGAGGTCATGTGTGGTGATTATAGGAATTGTTCTTAGCCAAAGATGCCTGGAATTTCCTTTAGGACCTAATTCACACTCTTTTTTCTCCAACCATATCCATGGTGTTGGAACCTATAATTAGTCTTAAAATTCTCATTGTGCCACAAAAACCCCACTCATAGGCCAAAGATACCGTGGAAAGGTCTATTGTGGTTGTTCAACATATCATTCTTGGCTATATATACCTAGAAGCTTCCTTTAGGTCCTAAGGCCCAGTTTCCATTCCTTAACCATGTCTAGAGCCCCAAGACCCATACCTAATGCTCATAAACTTCTTAACAATTCCCATTTTCTGACTATAAGGACAAATATCCCCTCAAGAGGTTAGCTTTGGTGGTTGGAGACATTATTGTTAGACCTTTAATAAGCATGGCTTCTAAGGCATTGATTGTGAGGTTTATTTGTAGAAGGATGGGGACAATGAGTTTGTTTCAATGGATTCAAGTGCATGACTAGTAATCAATTTTAGCTTACCACATAAGGGATGCCATTTTCATCTAAGGTTAGATGTTGAGGTTACATCCAAACATAGTATTATTTCTAGTCGGTATCTACTGCATTTATACCTAGGTGGATTTACCAGTTACTTGATCAAATTACTTATAAATCATTCAAGGTCCCATGCCAATAAGTAAGGATACCATAAGGATAAAATAATTGTACTAAATTAGTCTATTTCCATAGACTCTCTTATGATTCTACAGAAGATATTTCCTCTTTATATTATTAATTGTAACTACTGGCATGATATGACTCATTATTGTTTCTTGTAGCCTTATAACAAAGAGATCTATCATATGCATTCAAACAATTATGACTCATTATGATCTCTCTTCTCATGGAAATCATATGAGCCAAAATTTGACTGGTGGTATGCCTTACAAATCTACTTTCTTAATTGGCATATCAATTAGGTAACTAGGGATATTAGAATAATGAGAAGAGATATACGGTGAAGGTTAAGGTCATACTAGGAGAAAACCTAAAAGAACCTATACAAATCAATACATTGATTAAGGTCCTACTTGGAGAAATCCTAAAAGAACCTATATAATCCTTTTAAATATTAAGAATTTTTATCATTACCTCTTCCAACCATATGAAATTCTTATAAAGATAAAAGGAATTTGAACCATTAACCTATGTATTTTAGACCAGTATTATACCATTGAAACTATTCTCCTAATGAAAATCCAATTACTTTCTAAGATATCCCTCCAGTCGATTTTCAATGATGCCTACGTTACATCTACCACATATCATGCAATGCCAATCTAGAGCCTCCACCTCATTTATGTATTTGCATTGTTCAATGAACCATTTTAGTGGTGGAAGTGTAATGGTTTTTATAGATGTCTGCATGGGAATTTCTATTTAGGTCATTGAGAGTCAATGACAGGTGGCATATGAAATTATTGAACCAAGTGATCTCTAATAATGTTATGGCCATTGCACTACACCTTTGAGTAATTTACTCACTCCCAAGTGAGATTTTTTGAGCTCTAAAGGAAATGAAGTTTCCCATACCTTCCAAGCCATTAAATGAGGGGATCGAAGCCAATTCTAACTCCTAAAAATACATTGATATGTTAAAATGGTGGTGACAACTTTAACATCTTGATCTCCTATCATACTAACAACATATATTAGTTAGTCTAAAGGTTGGGATATCTCCACATTAGAAACATATTTATATTTAACCCATAGAGCCTCCCTATGATGTAAGTTATAAATATCCTTGACAAGCAATATAATAGAAGCTAGAAACGATTATGCAATAAGTAAAATAAGAATATTATAAGAAACTAGCACCCCCTAGCCCCATCCCCATAGCATATTGTATAATAAGGTTTAGCCCAAGGGGGTCTTCCTGTGAGTCTAAAAAGTAACAATATTATATTATGCCTAGGATTATAGGCTCATGCCGTGGTTATACATACAACAAATTTTCAGGCCCATCTAGATATAAGATGCTAAAGATTCATGCATATTCTCTTTTTTGTCTTTTTTGGTTTTTATGTTTTTGAAAAAAAAGGAGTAACAAAGGGGCCGATTTCATCTTGTGGAGGCTGTATTCTTCATTTGTTGTCTAAGTTTGGACTGCGTGGGCCATGACATCGTCTGGAGAGGACACAGTCTTGTTTGTGAGGACGATTTACTTTCTGGTGGGCGTATATCCTTACAGTTCCACATCTACAGTGATACCAATGCTTCATATGGGACATTATCAAGGGTTGTTACAGCCAAAAAGGGAGCTGCAATCTACTACAGCGTTGTTATTGACACCTATAGGAATCTACTACATTGTTGTTGGGTACTCTCATTGTAGTCTTCCTTCTTGTTACGATTGTGCATAACGTTTCTGGGTAGTGAAGGAGGGAGCTACAGCATAATAAGGGAGTCTGAGAAGAAGACGATTTGGGTTGTTTTGAGGAGCTGGCATACACCAAAGAAAAATCGAGACACCAAAGAAGGCCAGCTCACTTCCATAAATCATTGTGCACGACCAGGAAGCTATAGGTTAGAGTTAAAGTAATTTCAAATTTTTTTTTCCACCTTAGAACTGCTGTTACAGTCATTGTAAACTCAAAGTTATATGAATATGATAATTAGGGTTTATTTTCCTTGTTATTTATGCAAAGATATCTCTATTGCATTTACAGTTCACTGTTATCCCTACGAAAATCAAGATCTGATATCCGAAACAAACTCTTTCTGCACTGTCTAACTTTCTTCCGTAGCGGAATTCTTTCTGGAATGTGGGAATAGAGTTTCCGCAAAATGCTTCTTCCCCACCGTCGATCTCGATCGTTGATCTATCAATTTCGCTGTAAGCCTGAGTGTTCACGCAATGAAATGGCTTTCTGATCGTTCAATCAGTGTACCCACCAAATCAACGGTGGATTTCAAAATTTATTGAGCGCATTCCATAGAATATCACGCACATGAAAAGTGTTTCAAGGCTTGCAACTTCTCTCGGTGATATCACTAGTCCAATAAAGGGTAGCGACCTACGTACTAGACCTCACAGACTGCCATCCATACTAACAGATCACGACCAACACATTTACACACCCTCACGACACCCTTAGTAACCCACATTAGGTCATGGTACCTTCATAACAGTTTGCAAGGCACTTTAGCCAGTCACGACAGTCTTATAAGGCCTAAGACATGTCATAATAGCCCTTAGTAGGCTCAAGACAGGTCATGGGTTTCTCTAGAAAGCATTAGCAGAATTTACACATATGAAATTCACGCAAACAGGAAACACAAACTAAATATGAACACTGTGATGAATCTCATAAACTCAAAAAGAAACTTTTCATTAACACTTCCAAGAAAGTTTACAAAGCTATAGTACAAGCATAGAGGCGTAAAAAATGAAAGTCGAACCCTTTCTCCTCCGTAGAGGTGACATTTACCCCCGAGGTGTATCTCAAAATAGGGCATCAAAATCAGTTACATTGTGGGAATGAAACCCAAAAGTAAGTCCTAAATCCTAACAAACTCTGACGTGGCAGATGCGTTGTGCCCACAAAACATTTCAGGAAGGCACGTTGTGTTGTGCGTGACCAATCAAAAACGGAAATCTCAACATCTGGGGATTTCTGGCTCGCTTGATGAAAACTACAACTCCGAGCATATTTTTAACAGACTACGGCTGACTTAGCTGCTGGTGGGCCTTACAGGATAATGATTGCTCAGTCTATGTATATCTTGCCACTGTTGATCTGTAGGGGTGGCCATCTCAAATAGCTCCTTTAAGAGAACATCCAGGTCAATTAGGGGGCTATAGCCAATAGCAGGGAGATATGATTTGACAGTCCTGAATTGAGCCAGCAGCTCAAAGTCCTTGCTGAGTTTATTGATGATTACCTCTCCCTTTATCCCACCATTCATACCCTCAAACTTTGCATGGTTTACTCTTTCTTGGTTTAGCAATTTGACATATTTTCTCCGAGGGATCAGCTTCCCCTCTGGACCCCAAAACTCAGGCAACCCTTTTTGAAACAGGGCTGGAACAATTTGTTGAACTTTTCTACCCCTTGCTGAATAATGTTAATCCTAGTAAGTACATTCTGCAACCTGTTGTGCTTTGTGGTCATCCTCCTTGCTGCCACCAAAACTGATATCCTGTCATTAATCCCCAAGGCAATTAGTTCTTCCCCACAGGCTGAGCTCATAACAACAATCACCTTCTGGGCCTCCTGCCTAGGCCTTTGTGCTAGACTTTCCTACAGGGCTTTACATCTTCTGCTTGCTACCATAGCAGCTTGTTTATGCTCATCCACCATGACCAAATTCTTTTCTAATGAGGGCATCTCCTTTATCACTACATCCTAGAGAAAATGTTTATTCCCTTGCAAGGGAATTCGGCCTATGACCCTTTCCTCAAACTTGGATACCTTCTCTTTGAGTGTCTTGATCTCTTCAGCAGAGTCTTCACTTTCCTTAGCAGTGATCCTATGCTAGAGCTCTTGATTGGCCTCCTTCAATTGAGTGATTTTCGGGTCATTCGGGGACATTTCAGACATATCTTTGATTGCCAGAGCAGTGGGTGATCTGTCCTCAGGGGTGCTATAGTCATTAAATTCATCAATTCTCTTCTGCATCTTTTGCTTCTCTTCTTCCCATGTGCGCTTGTCATCCTCCATCACAGCAAGGTGGCCTTTCAGATCCAAAACTTCATGCTGCAATGTCTCAATCTACCCTTGTAACTACACGGTCTGAGGAGGTAGTTGGATGTCTTTCATAGGTGTCTTGCTTTTCTTTTTGTAAGCCTGTATCTTGGCCAGCGACTTAGCTGGTAAAATAGGTTGCTCTGTTGCCACTGGCTACTCAGATGCAAGGGGCTGCTGTAAAGCATTTTGTGCTGTTAGGTCTGCCACTTGGTCATTCAGGAGTTTCACCTATAGGTTCCAGGCCTTGTTGCCTTTTCTTGCTTCAATTGGGTCTTCAGTTTAACCACCCTTTGCTGGGACCTAATATGGGCTAACACCTCCTTATTCATATTAGCATAGACGAGATCGCTAACTCCCTTATGGAACACAATCTTATTTGGGATTGAGAACCCATCCATCTTGAACTCGACCTCTGAAACTCCTTCCTCATTAGCGATGGCTAGGTTCAGGGATTTTGTTGTAATATTCCTGGCAGTAGTGAAAGAGACTTCGCTTCCTTATCTTCTTGGACTGATTCTGAGTCTTAGCCTCGGATTGATCTTTGAGCTGCCCATAGGTGGTCAACATTTGCTTTTCAGTATTAAATTTCCCTTCAACAGTAGAGGCAAAAGAATACTTCTGATAATTGAGTAGAGACTGCTCACCCTTTCTTGATTGATTGTGTGGTTCATGGGGGATTTCTTTGTGAGTGTGTGGTGGCTGGATTTACAACCACTAGTGGCTGGGAGATCACCATCTTATTTGCAAACTTTCCCCCAGCAAGGTTTAGTGAAACAAGCTCCTCCTCTATCACTTTCTTGAGGGCATCAGATTCAAAATTAAACTCCTGCTCCAGGTTGATTATGTCCTCCTCTATGTCTATCCTAGGATTCTTTCTAGGGGTTTGTTCATCACATTCCATATCCTCCACCTCTGACCAAGACCTTCTTCTACTATCATCACCATTTAGGGGCAAGGGAGTAGCTGGGACCGTACCTTGCACTTCTTTAGGATCCTGAATTTTCTTTGCAGGAGTCATCAAAATCATAGGCAAGAGAATTTGCATTCTGGGACAAGTCAAGGATCATGGAGGGAATAAAGACTGACCTCTGCACCTCGACCCTCCTATGGGAAATGATCCCCTTAGGATCGTAATTCTGTGCATGAGTCCCCTGAAACTTCATGGCCTTCAAAACTTTCTCCACCATTTGTAACGCTACTGGCTTCTTCTCAACGAAGGGCCCAAAATTAATAGGGTATTTGATCCAAGAGTTCTTCCTGTGAGCAGTAAAATGCTCCTCATCAGCAAAAATCCTCTGCCTAATCCATTCTAGTGCAAATACTGAGGGAGTTAGGTAAACTGGTAGCATGAAAGGGGCAGCCGAAAAACCATATACCCTAATAACTAAATACTTCTGCATCAAGAACCAATCTCTAATACCCTCTTGCTGGAAGGCAGCCTTCATGTCTTATGATATCCTCTTCTCTTTAGGGTTGAATAGTTTGGAGATGTTGAGGACAATTCAATCAATGAATAGGGTGTAAGACCAGTCCTGGATATTTTGGAGAGACCGGGGCTAGTATTTGAACACCTTTGGATCCATGTCCTCAAGGGTTTTCCGGTTGGAACTGACTATGATGACAAATAGATACACCTGGTATCTAAAGTGCTTATCCAAATCAAACTTCTCAAGCTGAGAATTGATTTCTCCGGCCAAGAAATCATCGAACTTAATTCTTGCTTCAGATTGACTCAGGTAAAGGAGAATGCCTAGCATTACTTCAGAGACCATGATATCGCTATCAAGACCTAGGATTTGACTCAAGAGGGAGATGGCTTATACGACATCCTTTATGAACAATTCAGAGGAGAGTGGCGTGATAAGGGTCTCTGAGGGAACTGGGGTCATCAAAATGGTTTGGAAAAATTTATTCTTGGATTCTAGGTCGGCTTTCTCGAACACCTGCAGAACCTCTGATTCAGTGAAGGGGATCAGGGCCTAACATTGGGCTTCGGAGAGACCCAAGGAAGCCCTTATTGCTTCTGGTGTAATGCTACAAATGACATGGGAGTGGGTATCATCTAAGATGGCCTTCCCAGTGGCGGAAAAATTGGAGGCTACCCTTTGGATAATATCTGGGAAATGGGGCAATTGTTCTAATGTGAACCCTATTAAGGATGACTTTAAATTTACCAACAGTTCCGACTGGTCTCCAGAAGGTGACAACAAAGTGTTATGGGCATCACTGACACTGGACAACCGCAAACGAGGATCATAAGCATCGTAAAGTCGATCGCAAATGATCTCCTTGGACGAGTCAAGGCTTTTTACAGACGAGGCCATGGCAGAACTGTCTATTGGATGAATTATAGAACACAAAAGGGTTGATAAATGATGAACGAGTACCTGGTGGTGACGGTTGATACTTCTGGAGGTTGCAGTTGTGTCCAGCTGACTCGTGCTTGGCAGACGTCGGATTTGCAGGGTGGTGGGAGTATTAAGGGACTGTTAATGTCAAGCTGATTATCCTTATAAACCATCATGCTCCGTAAACGTGACCTTTGTACCTCCAATATTTGAGCGCAATATCCAATAGGGAGGGGCCCACCATATTTCGCAAATTTGTTTTTTATCTTCAGAGTTATATTAATGGGTTTAAATCTTAAATATCTTGTCTTTAATATAAAACCAAAATATTATGTAATTGATGTTTGGATTGGTTATTATAAGGTGGAAGCTTGTATGGTGTAATATTTTGTTGCCATGTGCAGGTAAATGCTATTTTGGAAAGCATATGGGTGTACTACATGAATATTCCTAACCGTATATTAGAAGGAAGTTGGGAGGCCAACTCTCGAGGAGCCAATTCGAGAAATTGGGCTGGTTTTATTTTCAAATGGCCAAAAAAAGGGATTGGACACATTTGAAAACGAGGTATACTTTTTATATTTGATTCTTCAATATGATATTTTATAACATATGCCTTCATTGTAATTTGTAGTGGTTTTTTCTTACGTGATGTGCAAATTGGTTCTATGTAGGATGTCAAAGGAATATCAAGTTGGGGTTGAAGAATTCATAGAGTTTGCAAAAAGGCATTCAGAGGATAATAACACCACAAGATGCCCTTGTAAAAAATGTTGCAATGTTGCAGTATTGACGTTTCAGGAAATACAAGACCACTTGATGATTCATGGTATAACAAGTTCATATAAAACTTGGTTTTTCCATGGAGAGAGAGTTCCTACTCATGACTATATATTTGACAAGAGCAAGAAATGCCACACAACAGAGATGCATGATTTGCCTCCAGAAATTACACATGGTGATGAACACATAGTCGGACATCAATATGATAATCAGAATGATGAGTTTGCAACATTTCTTACAAATGATACTGAAGTTCTTGAGAATGACAATCATAACGAGGCAACCATGGTTGATGATCATATGGTTGAAATGGTGAATGATGCTTATCAATATTATAATGAAAATCCAGATGTAAATTGTGAAAATGGCCAAGCAGAATCAATGGAAGAAAAAAATGATATCAATCAATATTTGAAGTTAATTGAAGATGCAAAGGCACCATTGTACCCAGGTTGCACTAGTTTCTCTAAGCTATCTACCACTGTGAAATTGTACAACCTTAAAGTGAGAAATGGATGGTCTGATGCAAGTTTCACCCCAGTTGTTGAAGTTGCAAAGAGAAATTCTTCCAACAGGAAATACACTTCTAGAATCTACATATGCTGCAAAAAGTTTGATTAAATCATTGGGGTTGGACTATGAAATGATACATGCATGCCACAATGATTTCATTTTATATTGGGGAAAATATGAAAAAATAAATGAATGCCCAACATGTGGCGAATCAAGATGGAAGGTTGATGCTCGTTCTGAAAAGGTGCGTACTGGTGTCCCGGCCAAAGTGCTAAGGTATTTCCCTACAGTGCTGAGGTTGAAGAGAATGTACAGGTATGATTTTGAACTCTTATAATTCCATTCTATCAAACACCTTCATGTACTACCAACCTACTAGAAAATCATCTTCTTTAATCTACTAAGTAGTGCAATTCATATATGATTCTTTATGTTTTTGTTACATCTCTACATATATTTCACATAAAATGAGGTGGCATCATGAGAATGCAAGTAAGGATGGAATAATGAGACACACAGTTGATAGCCCGACATGGAAAACTATAGATTATAAATGGCCTGCTTTTTCCAACGATCCTCGCAATGTACGACTTGCAATGGCAGTGGATGGATTTAATCCTTTTGGAAACTTGAGTAGTAGTTACAGTGTATGGCGAGTAGTACTAGTCACATATAACCTTCCGCCATGGTTATGCATGAAAAGGAGATTTTGTTTGTTGTCATTGTTAATACCTGGTCCCAAACAACCAGGAAATGACATAGATGTTTATTTGGAACCATTGGTAAATGAACTAAAACTAACATGGGATGAAGGGGCAAGGACATACGATGCTCATTCAAGGTCATTCTTAAATATGAAGGCTATATTGATGTGGGTAATCCATGACTTTCCTGCTTATGGAAATATGGTTGGTTGCACGACTAAAGGGTTTTGCGCATGCCCTATATATGGAAGGAACACATATTCAATGTATCTCAAATGTAGTAGGAAGTATGTGTACATGGGACATAGGAGATATCTTCCAATAAATCATAAGTATCGTTCACAAAAAGGACCATTTAATGGGAAGTCTGAGCATCTCATTGCACCTACAATTGTACAAGTGTCATATATTTTTACAGAAACAGAAGGAAGGGAAGAGAAATGGGGAAAGACTAAAAATACAAAAAGAAAGAGAAATTTAAAAAAAGGTGAAAATTCGAAGAATGGCATGTGGAAGAAAAGGTCAATTCTATCCAATTTACCATATTGGGAGGTATGTGCACACATTAACTTAAGGCCTAAAATGTACGATGCTTGAAGGATTTCGTTGTGTTTAATATGAATATATTGTTTAATTTTTCTTTGGTGTTATAATTCATTGATTTTTTATACGGTTGGATGCAAAAACTCCTAGTGCGTCACATTTTAGATTTAATGCACGTAGAAAAAAATGTATGCGAAAGTATTTTAGGAACCCTTTTGGATATAAAAGATAAATCAAAGGATGGGAAAAATTCTCGTGACGACTTACAACAGTTGCATATAAGGAAGTCCATGTGGCCACAACAAAAAGGCAAAAAAATATTTCTTCCACCCGCACCACACACTCTTTCAAAAAAGGAGAAAGAGATTCTTTGTCGTGTTTTGTTCACCTTAAAAGTTCCAGATGGGTATAGTTCAAACCCTAGAAATCATGTATCTATGAAAGATCTCAAGCTTCATAGTATGAAAGCACATGATTTCCATGTTCTCATGCAACAAATCCTTCCAGTAGCATTGCGCCATGTGCTACCAAAAGCAGTTCGAAACACTATTTGTAGGCTTTGCTTCATTTATAGGCGAATTTGTGCAAAAATGGTGGATCCAACAGGTCTTGATAACTTACAAGATGATGTTGTGGAAACTTTGTGCTTACTCAAAAAATATTTCCCCCCTTCATTCTTTGATATAGGGATATATTTGACTGTACACTTGGTGCAAGAGCTACGTTATTGTGGACCAGTTGCATATCGATGGATGTACCCTTTTGAAAGGTCAGTTAAATGTTATTAAGTGCAAATCCACATAAATTCCAACATTTTATGTGCATATAATAATAATACATTACTACCAACTCTTTATTCTTACTTTTGATTTCTCTACAAATTGTGTGTTTTTTTCTAGGAACATGAAAGTTTTCAAAAGTTATGTGAAAAATAAGAATAGGCCCGAAGGCTGCATAGCTAAAAACTACACCGTGGAGGAATCCATAAAATTTTGTGCTGGATATGTTGAAGGTATGGATTATATTGAAAGCATGCCTAGTAGAAATGAAGCTTGGGACGATGAAGAATGAGAGGTTGGACAATATGGGAAGGCCTTATCTAGTGGAACTTCTATTGAATTAGATAAAACTAGTTTGTTACAAGCCCACATATGGGTCTTGCACAACATAGATGAAATTCAACCTTGGATAGAGTAAGTAATAAGCACATACTTATGAAATCATTTTTTATTATAATATATCGCAATTTTTTCATAAATTGTTTATTGACATTACTTGAAAATAGGATGCACTTGACAAAAATTTCCAATAGTAACATCCAAGCCCAAAAACATGAAGTCTTACTACAAAATCTCCACAACCAACAATTTAGTGATTGGTTAAGAAAATAGGTAATGATATGTTCTTCATATTAGATTTAATTGAACTTCATTTATCAAGACTATTATGATGTATGAAGGTGAGATCCTTTTAATATATTTTGAAATTGCATGGTTTTCTAATGACATTTCAAAATTTCAAGGTGGAAGAAAAAGAAAATATTTATGATACCCTTAAATGGTTGCATGTGGCCCAAGGAAATATGCAACTAAGTATGATGGCTACTTAATCAATGGGTGTAGATTTCATGTTAAAATATTAGAAGATGTCAGGGCCACCCAAAATAGTGGTGTCTGCATAGATGCACAAACATTAATGAGATCAAGTGCAAAGGATAAAAACCCTATACATCAAACGACAACATATTATGGAGTGATTCAAGAAATAATGTTATTGGACTACTATTTGGTGCAGTATCCATTGTTCAAATGTGATTGGATAGATGTACACAAGAAGAATGGAATGAAAGTTGATGAAATTGGTTTCACCATGGTGAATCTGAATAGATGCTTGAGTAAGGATAGACTGCAAGATGATCCATTTATTCTAGCATCACAAGCGAAACAAGTGTTTTATGTACAAGATCCGGTAGAGAATGACTGGTGTGTAGTTTTGACATGCCCTCCGAAGGGATCAATAAATTATAATAGATATGAATTGGAGTATGCAGATTTATCAAGTGTTGCAGATTTTGAAGGGACGAAATGCAAAGAGGATGAAGCTATAGGTGATGGTGGCATGGATTATGTTCGACAAGATTGTGAAGGCACATGGTTGGATGTTGTTCAGTAAGTAGCATGCATGATTTATTTATCAATTCTCATTTAAGTTTCATCTTTGAAAACTTATATCTTAGATTATTACTTGGATTTACCTTTCATGCATATATTTTTTGTTTTGCTATTGTTTATGCATATTATTACTTGGATTTACCTTTCATGCATATATTTTTACAGTAGCTAGATTGGGTGTGGGGAATTGAGAGTGATGTGAGGGGGGGGAGGCGCCATATAGAGTATGCAGATTTATCAAGTGTTGCAGATTTTGAAGGGACAAAATGCAAAGAGGATGAAGCTGTAGGTGATGGTGACATGAATTATGTTCGACAAGATTGTGAAGGCATATGGTTGGATGTTGTTCAGTAAGTAGCATGCATGATTTATTTATCAGTTCTCATTTAAGTTACATCTTTGAAAACTTATATCTTAGATTATTACTTGGATTTACCTTTCATGCATATATTTTTTGTTTTTCTATTGTTTATGCATATTATTACTTGGATTTACTTTTCATGCATATATTTTTACAGTAGATAGATTGGGTGTGGGGAATTGAGAGTGATGTGAGGGGGGAGGGGAGGGGCCATATGAGCTTCAACCTTCATGTGGTTGGCCCCATTTAGTAGAGAATAAAATATTCTTGAAACCAAAAGAAGCTCATTAAGGTATTTTCATTTCATTTTTTTAGAATTTCATATATGTTATGCCTTTTTTTACATATCTATCAATCGCTTATATGAAAACACCATTTTTTCACGATATATGCAGGTCTTCGCAATGGAAAAAATATAATGACAATTTGTATCACTCTCTAATGCATATTTGTAAGTTATCACCATAACAAATTTGTCAATTAGATATCTTATTGTCGTTTCATTGATTATAACGTGTTGATTTCTTCATTACACCATAAGGCATTTCTACTAGTGAGAAACACTCTGCAAATTTTAATTTTTTGGGGTTATTCGTCGTTGGATGAATCGTCTGATGAATGGAGTCATTTCATCCGTATATTGTCTGGGTAAGCATGTGGAACCCCCAACAGGTCATTGTTTTAAGGAATAGGTTAGGCTTAGTATTCGTGAATCGTAGCTTATCAATAGTTTACTATTTGTTTTCAGGAAGAGGGCTTAAGATTGACTTTGCAATTTAGTTTCAAGTTTTTTTTTCACCTTTTTGATAGCTTTCAACTAACTAGGAAGCAAAAGTACTCTTTCCATATTACAGTGGAGTACAGATTATTTACAAGAATCTACTTCTCCAATTACGCACAAGGCCTGCACATAACTCCATCCACAAGTAGCCTTGCTTGTGCTTCTGCAAGTGAAACAGCCCGCCATAGTGGAGTATGAAACACCCTCTCTTTACCATCAGGCTAAGACTCCATTTTCATTGAAATTTAGTTTATCTATATTCTAACAAAAAAACGTCTTTGAATCTATTTGAGTATATTGACCATTACGATTTTTCTCTTCACTGTTCCTGAGTTTAATATGTAAATTGTTGTGCTACTTCTCAATGGAATATTACCAAACTACGAATACAGGTTTTTTATTTACCTTTATTGTTGCATCTGGCGTGTAATATAGCCATTGAAATGTATCTGATCTATTTGTTCACTGCATATGTTACCAAGATATCTTTTAGTTTTTGGAATTCATGAGAATGTATAATTGACTTTACCAAAAAAATACGTTATATAATGCCTTTCATAATCTGTCATGCTCTTTAACTTATTGTATAGCCACTAAAATTAGAGAAATAAACATTGGTAGAATTCTATCAAAAAAATGTTAATTTTCTACTCTAGAACTGATATGACTAGGCTATGATCATAAATAAAGTTGTTCTTCATCAATGTTTGAGAACTAGGCTGTCCTAAACAATTTTGAGGGCATTGATCATTTTTCTTATCTTTAGGTAGTAAAGGAGATACTCTAGTGTTGTATCTAAAATGTATGGTCCTACTTTTGTTTTCTTAAAATAAGGATATGGATAGTACAGTTCTGTTTTGTTGATTGTTTCTTATATATTTCTGCAACAAGATTCAGGTAACATTTTTGTCCAGCAACAATGAAAGCTGGGGTATTCAGGAATGATGGAATGAGATAACAATTAATTGCTTCATAAATCTTTGGGGTGAGACTTTAGCTCTCTCTTATCTATTAAACATTTTCAGGTAGTAGCATGTCTTCATTGTTAGCATGCATTGAAATGTAACCTCTATTGCATCCATAATTTGGTGCTCTCGGTTGTTACGTTTTCAGATAAAAAAAAATTGCTTGTGTTAGATGACAATACAATTAAAACCTTTTCATTCGTTAAAGGTTGCTGCTGAAATAGTATGACAAAATGAATTGACAATGAAAGAAACACATTTCACATGGGAGAAAGAAAGAACAGACTGTAGATCAAATAACACATGAATCTCTGAACAGAAACGCCTGCAGGGCCTACCAACTTTATTTAAAATGGCTTCAAAATTGTTCAAACACAGAGAAACACTCAGGCTCCAAAATTTTCAACCCCTTTTCCATTGATTACATTTAATTTATAGATGTCTTCGAGCCCAGGCTCGTCCTTCTCTTGAATAGAAAATAGTTATAACCTATTGACACCTAATCAAGGCATATTCGCCATTATAGACATGAGAGAGAGGTGGCAAAATCGGCTCAACGGCCTTTTACATTTATAGGTCATTTTTACTACATGACCACCTATACTTAACAAAAAGACAAAAAATGATCTTGGAGATGCTCTTCCAACTGGCCGCTCCTACTAACTGAATGCTCCCACTAGCAGAAAACTTTGCAATAACCTCGAACTCCTCATGCACCTGTCTTGATTCTCACCTTGCCATACTTTTCAATGGACTTCCATTGGTCAGTTGAGGGTAGGTCCAGGGTGGCGAGCCCCTTAATTAACACTCTCAGCTCTGTTTGTTCTCTGTAAGAATAACCAGCGTGCAGTGTCCTGGCTCCCTCGAACATTGAGGCTAACTCAAAACCCCTTGTCAATTTTTCAGCTACTATTTGACCCGTCAAAGGATGATCCATCCTTGCAAAATCCTCCTGGTTTACCCTGCAATCCCATAGTTTAACCTTGTATTCCTCATTTGATAACATGGTTCGATTCTCCTCCCAGAAAATAGGTAGGCCTTTCTTGAATAAGGGGTCGAATTCCTCCTTGAACAGTCTCAGTTGATTTGAGAGAATGTCTATCCCAGATTGGGTGATCTTCACCTGCTGATGCTTGTTAATTATTTTCTTGTCCCATATAATTGTGACTACCCTGTCCTTTATGCCTGTTGTATCAGCCTGCTCCTCTGACAAACCACTTAGAAACTCCACTGCATTTTCTACATAATTCGAGGGCTTCTTATTAATCTTTTCATTGGCCACTCCTACAGCCTGTTTAGCAAAATTTACCACGGTTTCCTTATCCAATATGAAGTTCAAATAGGGCCTTAGGTCGTCTGCTTGGTGGATGACATCATCCCAGATGATTTTCTTAGTCTCCTGCAGTACCTTCTGTCCTATCACTTGCTCCTTTAACCTATCAAGATCCACCTGCATTCCCTTGTACTTGGATTCCCAAGCCTCCTTTTCCTTCTCTACATTGTCCTTTAGAGTCTTCAGGTTAGCTACTTGTTTTCTCAATCTGATCATTTCAGCATCTTCTAGGCTGGCATTGGCTATCTGCCCCACTATGGAGAAGTCTCCAGACTCAATTGAGGGTGTGACCTCCATTTCTTGCTCTTTTTATTTTTCCTTTACTTTCATCTCCAGTTCTTCAAACTGGGATTTCCATACTTTCTCACTAGCTGCTACAAGGGCTATGTTAAGCTGCAGTTGCTTCTCTTTTTCTCCGAGCTCCACCAGCTGGGCCTTACAGTCAATCAATTCTTCCTTTAATTTTTCTTTCTCTTCCTCTAGTTCTCCCATCTCAGGGGCATTTACCAACTGGGCAACATGCATCTTTAACTTCCTTTTTAAGGACAAGATCTCTTGATCTTTCCCGTCCAACAACCCTTGTATGTGTTTTATCTTGGCTTCTTCAGTCACAGAGGCTAATAATTGAGCTTGGAGCTTCTTTACCTGTCCCTTTAGAGATTTGCTTTCTGCCTTCTCTATCCTTAATTGATTTTGAACCTTGGATTTTTTTTATTGTACTTTAGACAATTCTAAGGCACCCTTTAGTAGTTTGTTGTATATAACCTCACATGTTTCCTTGTGCAGGTTGATTATGTCAAGATTTGGGATATCTTCTAGATTGACCTTTAACTCAGTAGCTTTGTTTTTAGTGGCCAAAGCCAGGTTTAGAGTATTCTGGACCAAATTTCTGCTGGCCACCAAGGCTACGCTCTTCTTAGATATTTTCCTTACTTCTTCATATAATTTTGTCTCTGCTACAATGTTGTCTAGATTTTCCTCATACCCCTCTAGCAGCTTTTCTCTGCTCGTGCTCAGTGTTGTAGGTCCCTTGGGTGGTTTGCCAAAAACATGTTCTTTGACTTCAAAATGGGGCACTTGGAACTTGCCCTGCTTCTTCTTTGGCTTCTCTTCTTGAATCTTTGCCACCTGTTGATCAACTTCTTCTATTTTCTGCCTCTTTGAGGCCCTTTCAGGGTCACTGTCCACATCCATTGGACTGTTGATTTCATTGATTGGACTTTTCTGGGATGGCGACTAGGGGAAAAACCATTTGCACTGCTGTATCTTTACCAGATGATCTGGGTGCTGAAGATGAACCTTCCTCGAAAAGGTATGCCAAATTTTGGGAAGTCTCTGGGGGATCAATTCCCATCTGTCCCTGCTCAATATACTCCAGCCAGTTTTCCCTCTCAACCATGCCAACCATCTCAAAATGTTCATACCCCTTTCTATTTGTTGTTTTCCTTCTTTCTGAAAGTATGTGATGGGGGTCATAATTCACTGCTGCCTTGGAGGGGAATCCCATGTCTTTCATTATTTGTTGAAGGCTTGAGAGAGATGCTCTGCTTTTAACCATGATGGATCCTACTCTCTAGGGAAAATTTATGTCCAATGCCTTCTTATCATCTAGGAAGTGTTCAGATTCAACTGTTACCTTATGTCTTACAAAATCCATAGTGAATATCCTGGGGGTGAGGAATGCAAGCAGCTCATATGGGGCATGGGAAAACCCATATACTCTAATTACAGTGCCCTGCTTCAATAAAAACCAATCCCCTACCCCTTTTTCCATTGGGGGTTGCAACATGTCTTTCATCTTCGGTATTACTATAGGTAATCTTTTCTGAAAAAACAGGAAGTAAACCTCAGCCATGAGGCCATTCATGAACATCTTGTAGTCAGAATACATCTCTTTGGTAATATGCAGCTCTGGGACCTGTAGGTTTTCATCATTGGCTGCCAGGAACATCTTTACCAAATAGGTTTGGAACCCGAAATACCTAGTCTTAGGAAACTCCACAAGTTGGGAATGGATAATTTCTGCTAGGGCTTCGTTAAACTTTATATAGGCGCACAGGGGGGGTAAATTAGGGTCGGATGGCTCAAGGGGACAGGTACTGATAACGAAAATAAGGCTAATTAAGGGTTCGGTTATATCATGGTCGGTGTCCAGCCCTAAAAACTAAGACAGCATTGAGATTACATATCTAGATTCTTCTGTGAACAAGTTGGCTTCGCCAAGGAAAGAGTCTGCTGGGACAGAAACACCTGGGAGTAGGGAGGCATGGTAGAAACTCTCCTTGAGGTTTTCTGGGTCTCTTTGGAAATGCTGAATTAGGGCTTCTAATTGATAACTCTGGGACTTTCAGCAGAATCTTCAGGCACGGCTAGCGATTCTTAAACGGTTGGGGCATCTATGTAAAACAGAATCTTTGATTTTGTAGCACCCATGACTTCCATGCGGCCAAGGGAATAATAGCTGGAGCACTAGTCTATGAACTCAGGACAATTTGGGGTCTGACTGGTGGTAAAAAGGTGAAAGGAAGACTGGTAGACCTTGTGGATATCTCTGCCCTGGGCTCTTATTGTTTCTAGTTTTTCTTTGGTGGATTCCAGGGTACTATTAAGGAACATGGTGTCGAAAATGTCATTGACTTTGTCCTCTATCCGGTCGTTTATCTTACAATATTTGCAACCTGGAGGTCCTACGGAGCCCGCCATTTACAAAAGTTCACAGAGGAAAAGAGTGGCCTACCTGGCTATTTGACACCTGTGTTGGTTGACCACAAATCGATCTTCCTCACCTTTCAATGTGCACATGATAGACAAGATGAGAATCCCTGTGCATGCCAATATTTTATAATATTATCCTGCCATATCGTCCCTCCAGCTACGAAGATGGAGGATCCACATCGGCCGTCTGTTAGCCAGATTGATCTTCTGCCATTAGATCCTTTGACCTTTCCTATCACCTTTCTTCGTGGTTTCCAATTTGGCCACCTGACAGCTTGCCAGCGCTTTTGACTTTTGAGAAACCCTGCATGTCGTCGATCTGGTTCCTGCTCAGATCTTGGCCGTCCAACCGTGTGTCCCGTTAATTGTTCACAAATCTTGGTCCCTCCTAGTTACCGCACAAGTAATATTTGTGAATTTCACCTGAACCGTTGATCTCTGCCACACCACATCTAGGCCGTCGGAGGATGCAGTACTTTAAGAAAAGTTCGCAAATATGAATTGCGACCATTTCCTCACACGTAATATCTACGAACATGTTGTGAACCGTTGATCTACGCCCTACACCGTTGATTGCTTTTGGACCTGCCCGTCGGCTAGTACCCCACCTCTGCTTAAAGAGTCACCAACTTACTTCGCGAAGAAGGCTCTTGACCGCAGATTTCCTGACGCTAGCTCTGACCGTCCATACATTTTTTCACAGGTTGTTGGCGCGTTCCTTTGCATTTGGCCTTCGGTTGATTACTTCAAACCTTAGATTTTTCCCACATCGTTGCTTTCATCCTGATTCGTCCTGCTAAGAGTTCCTAAGCGATTAATCTTTTTCTTGAACTTCGGGCCTACCTTCCCTTCACGAGTCCTCCATAAACCTTAACACAATCCAAGTGCTAGCAAATCGATCAAGCAACCATTAGAAACGATGCTCATTCTTATCCATGAATACTTGAAATTCTAGTTAGATTTTCACTTCATGAGTATGTGTTTGAACTTGAATGCCAACTTTGTCCTGCAAAATGTTTCTGTATTACTATTTTTTTTATTGAATCAATGCTGCATATGAAACCTTTCAAGTTCAGCCAACTTATAAGGTCAGATCCATTCAGACTACTTTCTTAGGTCTCTCGAGTCAGAAACAATGTTGGGATTATTAGTGTTTTCTTAGAATTACAAATGATGCAATCTTGGTCTTAATATTGCCCCTTTCCCCAATTCTTAAAGGATTCTAGATCAATGGTAGAGCGACTGCTTTACAAGCAGGAGGTTGAAGGTTCAATTCCTTCGTGCCCTAATCATATGTCACTACGAGGGGGGTTCATAACCACCCCCAAAGGTTTGTAAAGAGTTTTAGGGGGGGTTTCGAACCGCCTCTGTAGGAACCTACGAGGGGGGTTTATAACCGCCCCCAAAGGTTTGTAAAGAGTTTTCGGGGGGGTTGAACCGCCTCCGTAGGTACCTACGAGGGTGGTTTAAAACCGCCCCCAAAGGTTTGCAAATATTTCTAGGGGGGGTTTGTACCGCCTCCGTAGATACCTACAAGGGGGGTTTAAAACTGCCCCCTTAGGTTTGTAAAGTGTTTTGGGGGGGGTTTGAACTGCCTCCGTAGGTACCTAAGAGGGGGGTTTAAAACCGCCTCCACAGGTTTGTAAAGAATTTTGGCAGGGGTTTTGAACCGCCTACGAGGGGGATTTATATCCACCCTTAAAAGCAACTTTTGGGGGCAATTTATAACCACCGCCAAAAGTCACTTCAGGGGTAGTTTTGATCTCTTCCAAAACCACCCCTAAAAGCCAAAAATTTTAGCATCGGTGTTATTAGGGGTGGTTTTTTAAAGACCGCCGCCAAAGCCAAAACCGCCCCCAAATAGTGACTTTTGGAGGTGAAAGACAACCGCCCCTTAAAGTCAAAAAATGACTTTTTTTTTGGGGGGGGGGTTTGAACTGCCCCCAAAAGTCCAAAAGTAACTTTTGGGGGGGGGTATAGAACCTCCCTCAAAAGCCACTTTTGGGGGCGGTTTAAAACTGCCTTCAAAAGTCACTTTTAGGGGCGGTTTTGATCTCTTCCAGAACCGCCCCTAAAAGTCAAAACTTTTAGCATCGATGCTATTAGGGACGGTTTTGGAAAGACCACCTCCAAACCCAAAACCACCCCCAATAGTGCCTTTTGGAGGCGGAAGACAACCGCCCCTAAATGTCAAATTTTTTGTAGTCAACCTACCAACAAAATCCCAACAATCGTTTCCACCCGGAGTGTCAAGATTTTCTCTTATAACAGAGTACTTTTTAATAGTTTTTCTATTTAATTTGAGTATGTGAGAAGTGTGTGATAGCAGGTGACGTTGCCTTGTGGACTTGCTTACAACTGATTCCACTAAAACATGACGAGCCGCACAAAGATCTTTTGTACGAGACGTCTTCCCAATCGCATTAATGCAGATTGGAGATTTCTAACAATATGACTGCTAGCCTCTGATCTTTTAACCATCTTTATGCCCAAATTCCCCTAACAATAGCCAAACAATGTGACTTTAACAAACATAGAAATAATTGACATTTACCTGCATCACCTTTGGATTCAAAATATTCTTTGACAATTTTTTTGCATTGACATTCGATAGTGCGTTTTGGCAACTTACCTTCAAGCGTCGACATAGCACTTTCATCCACATGAATACATCTAGGAGTTCTTCTTCTTGCACTAGACAGTTGAGGTAGGGAGGGTGGACATGAGACATGAATACCAGAGCTTGTTTGTTGTGGTGCTTCGTTCACAGATTGGGCCATAATGGGAGTGTGGTCGACATGGTTGTGGTCTTCTTGGGGAGATTGCAAATTAAGCAAGGCTTGTATGTCCATCTCTACACATGCAACATCTCCCAAAATTCCTGTGTCGTGAGGAACTTCAGCATGACTCGTTGATGGATTGTTGGTTGGAGATTGTGTTGATGTTGGAATTTGAGTTGGGTCTGTTGGACGTGACCGCTTTACCTGTGGTTCTGAACAAGAGTTTGTCTTAGGATTAGTGGCAGGATCCGGGGCAATGATAGGACCATGTCTCAATCTTTCCATTCCCAACCTGGCCTTTTCTCTTAAGTCATTAAAATTTTCAATGGGAAGATTCCTTCTATATTTTTTTATTGCGTTGCATGAGTTTCCCATCTCCAAAAGTCGCTTTAACAAAACTATCAGACCTATCCCTGCAAAAGAAACAACAAATAAGATATTAGTGCCATTATACAATGAACTTGACACATTCCAACATAACTTACCACTTTACAAATTAACACATACAACTACAGACTGTGTTGGTTTATTTGTGTTCGAATAAACATCATTATCCCTTACAATTCCAATCAATATAGATGATGGTTGGTTAAGTGGAGAGTGGAGAAACTAGTGTCTTGCCTAGCCATGAATTCATAAAAATTATGGTAGTAACACCCTACAACAGAGATGGCTAGAGATGCCTTGGAAATAGTTTGATAGTTTTTCTACATCAAATAAGGTAAAGAGAATAAGTTTACTAATTACACAATGAGGAGGTTGCAAATTCCCCCAAGGAATTCTTATTGGTTTACATCATATTTTTCACCTTAATTAGTTGCATTTTTTGCTTTCTCCCTTAATGTTATCAATTCTAAATTTTGCACCTAGTTTGATTGCTTTGTCTTCATAATGGAATGGTATATCCTTCCATTTGAGGCAATGTCCTTTACCATCATAAATTACTAGGTTATATAACACCTTAAGGAGTTGAATAAACAACAACAAACTATTTCCTTATCTATAAACCTTGAGATGATATAATGTGATTTTGAGTTTAAAATACCCATGGTTGAATTCAACAACGCATCACGATAGAATAAATGTATACTTTGTATTGTGCAAAACCTTAAGGCGGATGCAAAGGTTTCTAACAAGGATCATGGTCTTGGGAAGAGTGATTAGGGGGAATATAATTTGACCTTTCAATGTGCAATATCTAGGGTAGGGATGTGTTGGAAAGTGGGGAACTAGGGACTATACCTCATGTTGGATAGAGCATGAAGTGGGAAAGTCTTGGTTTTTGGAAAAAAATTCATTATTAAAGGTGAGGGGATATTGTAAGGAGGGTAAATATGGATGAATATTATCATATTTGGATTCATAGAGAAAGGAAAGGTGCATATACTTACAGATATCCTTTTTCCATACAATGGTATTGAATAAGAGATGAGAGAGTTGAGGTTTTGTGGATGAGTTGAAGTGATATTTTTTGTCATGTTTAGTGAGTGTGTAATACTTTTTGCTAGCATAATATGAGGTGAAAAGAACAAAATTAACTTGGGAACTAATTACACAATGAAGAGGTTGCATACTTCATCTTGTCTAGTGTTCATATGAGTTTTTTTAGATGTGAACTTGGGAATTCTTCTTGTCAAATTCATTGTTGTCTATGCATGGATATTGCTGTAGGCATATGATAAAAACAAAAATGCATGGGAGAATCTCAAATCTTGTGAATGAAAAGAATTATTTACAATTCACCATACCTATAGAAATGATCTCCACTTGCAATGGAAACTGGTAGCTTGAATGTATCCACTAGATTCCAAGACCACTGAAGATGTTTGTTAGATTCCAAGGGTGATTTTGTGTCCAATAGATCAATTAGTGTCAAAAATATCAATGAGTGTGAGCCAATAAGAAACTTGTAAGAGCTTGAAACCAATGGAAGAAATGAAACCCGTGTTTTTTGGTAGAATTCTCGGGAAACAAAGAACTCTGTTTTTTCTAACTAGTAACAAGAATGCCCACGCATGCTTAAACACGCGCACACATGTTTGTAGCGCGTACACATCGCTAGCGCGCATGCGCTAAAACACACGCATGCACCCCTGTATAACGTTTACACCATTTATTCCCCAATGTTTACACCATTTAATGCCAAACCTTCCCACACTTTGAAAATATTTGCATAAATTGGACTCGGTGATGAAGTTTGAAGGGTGGGTCTTAATTTTTATTGGAAGGGCTTACTCTTTGTGTCTTGACACATTTGATAATTTATGGTTGTATGTGCGCCTTGACCCAATTGATATTGTAAGGTGGGGATGTGCATACATAATAATCCTTATTTATGACTATGCGATGAGGATTTAAATGGAAGAGGATGTAAAGACATGTTATTTTTATACGTATGTTGATGGCGAGTGTCAAAGAGAAATGTGGTGATAAGCCACATATGTTTGGAAGGACGGAGGGAGGTCACATGATCCTGATCATGCCACCCATCAAATTGAAGACAATTTCTGAGCCAAAAATTGTTTTTTTTAATTTTATTAATAACCATTGTGGTACTTTGGTCCAAATGTTTTTTCTAACTCATTGTTTCTCCATATTGTGTGCCTATTGCCACCTCTCTATATCAATGCATAAATCAACCTCTGCTTGGTTTGTGGTTATAGTTGCATGCCATTATTTGTAGTTGCATGCCATTGAGTGTTGTTTAGAGTGTTCATGAGTCTGTGACATTCATGCAATAAATGAAGTCTTGTAGAGGAGGACTCATAAAAGAGGCAATTTGAATTTCATTTCGACAAAAAACATATTTTGTAAAGATCAAATTCCATGAATGCATCCCTAGACTACCATGCAAGACCATGGATATGTTGAAAAGCATTGAACATCATCGAAGAATGAAAACAGGTTCCTTGAGATATTATTGAAGCATATTGAGCTCAATTGAATTCCACTTGGGCCTTAATTGAAAATTCTAGACCTCAAGTGTCATCAATAACACATAGAATCCATGGAACTATCCCTCTACAAGGAGTCTTTTGCATATGAATTGAATATTGCTACCATTATAATGTCTTGGGCATCAAGGATTTATCTTGGCTCCTTAACCATGGCTAGTGGAGGGAAGCAAGAGCCTCCAACACTAACTTTTGCTTCATAGGCACAAACACCATGAATGAGTCCCTGGACCACCACATATGAAATCTATAGGGTATTAGTCAACTTCAAGTGTGTTATGTGTGCGATGACTAGGTTAATTGTGAACCAAAAATGGGTCTCGAGGTCTGACCAAGGTATATGGACAACAAGAAGCTCCTCATACCTTAAATGAAGCTTCTCAGACTCAAGCACCATGAACAACACCTACAACTCAAGAATCTTCTTAGGATACGATGTTGAATGCATCTTCAAACCACCACACATAACCCTTGTGGGGTATCTCTAGCAAATGTAGACGGAT